>OY294070.1:78285153-78495153 GCA_958510875.1 Endomychus coccineus
AACGAATGACAACAAACGTTTAATATTACAATGTATTCAAATTTGAAAAAACAATTGTGTAAATGACAAAATAGATTCCAATCTTTCGAAACTTTACAATAATCTATTTCAAACTTAACAAAATTTTGAAGTGCTATTCTCCACTTGTCTATTCAAAATTCAGCACAAGAAGAATAACTTATTAATTAACTATGACACTATGAATAACAATTTTGAGGTTTAATTCCATAGAATTATCTTAAACTTGATTAGTCATTAGTAATAGATTTGAAATATCATAGAATAATCAATTGATACAATAATCATAAATATTTAGAATTGCATAATCTCAAAATGTCTTATGTTTGACTAGATTCAATCCATTTCAAATTGTTAATTAGTCATACATTACTCTTTCACACACAACCGATCCAACGTTTTCTGCAGTGTTAATTGGATCTTAAAACACAAGTCGGCTGCAGACGCATTTCATTAATCGAAATCATCTATGCTTTTCTGAATTACATGGAAACTCTAATTCACAATTTTGATAAAGTTAATAAACAATTATTGAAATGTCAAAGGGAATTTTTGTTTCATTTTCAGTCTATCTACGAACAGAAATACCAAGAAAGCATACATATATTCCAAATGGTTCAATATATATATAATATAAAAACAAGTTTGGAGTTTTTTTGCCTAATTGGCCACAATTCCGTGTATGTAACTTAAGAGATATAGAATTAAATTTTCTGAATTATGAAGATAACTCAGATAATTTAACATGAGATTATAAAGATGAATAAACGTAAAAGATTGACCATAGGCGGGATTCGAACCCACATTTCTGAATTTCTAGTCCAGGGTGTTTACCAATTACACCACTTTGGTCCAGTTAGATTTTTAAATTTTTGTAAATATAAACCTCTGAAAGGATAGTAGATCATTGATGAACACAATGCGATCTGATGCCCTACCATAGATCAACTATTCACGCAAATTCTTCTATCTTTCTATCTATCTATCTATCTATGTTTGATGCTGTTCCTTTTCTTCATCACACTATGTTTGCATTATAAATGATTGTAAATGTTTTTCTTGTGAATCCCAATGGTATAGTGAAAGAAATTGAAATGAATCGCATGTCAAATTTGCGTATTATATTTTACATATGAGGACACATTGAAAACTTGAAATCTATATCTGCTGTGGGACACCAGAAAACCACATTCTAATAAGAGTATAGATAGATATATGTAAATTGGAGCGGCTATATACTATTCTAGCCTATTCTAGTATAGTGTGTTTTGCCCGTAGAAATAACGTCATTTACAAATTCTGCTGTAAGCGCAAAAAATATGATTCAAATGTTCCAAAACTTCGGCTGTATTTTAGCTTAGAGTTCATTCAAAATGGATGCCACGTTCTTTTGAATGTATTTCGAGAACAATACTTACTTTCATACTGTTTTTTTTTATTACGTACGTTATTCACGTTCATGACCTAATGGTTCTATGACTGTTCATGTTTTAGAACTAGAGGGTCGTGTTATTCTACTGTTAAAACCGAAGTTACTTGAACCTGACCGGATAATACAATTTTTGAGTGATCACATCTCAACGATATTTTGTAAGTTATGACAACTTATCCATCCAATGACAATCGTCAAAATGATAATAACAATTTTTCACCGAAAATGAGAAATATTCTGTTTTTTAATTTTATAAATGTTTCCAAAAATTTTAGTTACCTAGATTCTGCTGTCTTTGATATCAAGAGTAATGTTTCAAATATCCACTTGCAAAAGCTGACGTTCGAAAGATATTCGAAGACGTTGATAATTCAAATCAAAACTGTATCTTTGGACAATTACCAAAAGAAAAAAGCAAACCTTCATTTGAAATTGATAACAATGATTTATTTTCACCTCTAGCTTTGCATTCAAATCTTTTTGATGTTAATAATTTTAATAAAAGCAATGATAAATTTAAACATAACCTAGGAAATGATGTATCACATCATGAAAAAACTAAAAAAATTAAGGCTTATTTTTTTTATTCACTGAAAGAATCGAAAATGTGATTCCTGTTTTTTCAAAACATGGGCCAAAATGACTCAAATTCAACTCGTCAGAAAAACAATAGGAAACAATGAAGAAAATGTTGAACAGAATTTATTTCGAAGCAATTTGAAGAATTGGACATGTAGAAATAATATCAATCATGAAGCATTAACTGAAATTATGCATTTAATACGGTACAAATATCCGTTTCCTCAGGAGGATGTTCGTTGTTTTCTGAGTACACCACGATCTTCGCAAACAATAAAACTTCATAATGGTGAAATGATATATTTTGAAGTTGAAATGAAATTGAGGAATTACTGAAAAGTATAGTAAAGAACTGCACCTTGCTTTCATTACAGTTTAACATAGATGGCATTTCACCCTATCATACCAGTTCTTACCAATTGTGGCCAATATTATGTAAACTAGGTAATTACACTGAACAAAAACCTTTTATAGTTGCCGTGTTTTCTGGAAAAGGAAAACTAAATCCTGTTCAAACATATTTGGAAACATTTTTTGGAGAAATGGAACTATTTGACCAACGGATTTGTTATTGATGACCAAATGTTCACAGTTGAAGTGCAATTTTTCTACCTACGATGCCTCTGCCAGGGCTTTTGTTAAGCAGATAAAAGGTCACACAATTAAAAGTGTAACCTTGAATCCGAACAGAAAACTGTTTTATCCTGTTGATGTAGAATCAAGGAGGAAAACAAATAGTTAATATTCATGAGAAGAGATCAAAGAAATCAGATTCAAAGTATTTTTTATTATCAATTCTGACAGACAGTTAATCTTAATTAATTACAAAAGAACGTTAGTTATAAACATGGATTACATGATCAAACTAAATATATCAACACTCCCACTTAATCCATATTCATGACAAACCCAACTTGAATAAAACATCTTTAAATAAATGTAAAAAGACAGTCCTTTAGTAAAAATGTCAACAAGTTGTTCTTGCGATGAAATATATTTCAACATAATTTGGCCAGAATCTAGTGCTTCTCGAATGAAATTATATTTCACATCTATATGTTTCAATCTTTAATGTTTTCTATGTTCAGTAGCAATTTTAATACATGACTGAAAATCTTCATAAAGTATTGTTGCTTCAGTTAATACAATATTCATTTTGTTTGTTGTTGGTTCAAAACATAATCACAATGTCTAAAGAAATCCGTTAGACAGTAAATAACACAGCAACTTGTTTATACTGTTTATTTACACTATTTACAATGTTAGAACATTCATAAATCTGAAATACTATATCTGAATGATTGTTTGAATATATGTTGACTGTTCACTGGTCGTTGCTATATTGAGCGAACGACCCTTAAAATGATACTAGCATACGTCCCCAGTACCACCCTCTTCATCTGTTACCAGTAAAGGTGGAGGGACAGACAATATAGGTGGTGGAAGACCAAACATACTCCCCCTTTTGAAAGAACTCACTGACACACTACATTCAATGGACAGAACACATATGATATAATACAAATAAGTCTGATGATTCTTAACTAAACTGAAACTTTCATAACATTGGTAACGGGCATATTTTTGTAATCGCACGTTTTACCACTCCGCGCACAGACTTAACCGACACAGTTCTCGTTAGTCCGTCTGCTCCTGGGTGGCATGTTTGAATTCTCCCAAGAATCCAATTCTGAGGTGGCACGTTGTCTTCTTGGAGTAGGACCAATGTGTCTGGCGTTGGTTGTTGACTGATCTTGTTCCATTTCACACGTGTCTGCAGTTCTTGGAGATATTCTTTTGACCACCTTGCCCAGAAATGTTGTCTGAGTCTTTCTAACAGCTGATATCTAAACAGTCGATTTTCTGCGGTTTGCATAAGGTCAGGTTCAGGTAGTGCTGTTAAAGCATCTCCAATGAGGAAATGTCCTGGTGTTAATGCATTGAGATCTTTGGGGTCATTGGATAAAGGACTTATGGGTCTAGAATTTAGACAAGCTTCAATCATTGTTAAAATTGTATACATTTCCTCATAATTAAGAAGACTGTGGCTCAAAATTGATTTTAAATGTCTTTTGGTTGACTTTACGGCTGCTTCTGCTAACCCATTCATGTGTGGTGCTCTTGGTGGAATGAATTTCCATTTAATTTGATCACGTGTTAATGAATTTATTACGTCAGATTGGAATTGTTGTGATTTGAATAAATTATTAAGTTCGCGATTTGCGCAACAAAATTATGTTCCGTTATCTGAGTATAACATTGAAACTTTACCCCGGCGCGCTATGAATCTTTTTAGTGCGTTTAAAAATGTTGACGATGTACAGTCACAGACTGATTCCAAATGCACTGCTTTAGTTGCAAAGCATACGAATACCGCAATGTAACTCTTTAACCGTTTTTTTGTGCGGCCATGACCGTTTTTAATTAGAATAGGTCCGGCATAATCTACTGCTATTTAGGTAATAAAAGGTCGAGATGGTTTAATTCGTCCGTCAGGTAATTCTCCCATTAATTGATGTTGGTTTCAACTTAAAACATTTCATACATTTATAAAGAAGTGTATATCTAACACTACTGCGGCATGCAATAATCCAGTATGTTTGACGCAATACTGCTATGGTGGCTTGACAACCAGCATGAAGTTGCTGGATGTGGTAATAATTAATGATTAGTTGTGTTATGTGGTGATCCTTTGGCAAAAGTAGTTGATGCTTTTGATCATAACTAATTGATGCATATCTAAGGCGACCACCTACACGTAATGCACCATGTTGGTCTAAAAAAGGATTCAGTGTTCTAAGTTTACTTGTTTTTGTAATATCACCATGTCTTTTAATGGAATGAATATCTTCAGCAAATGATTGTGATTGCGTGAGCTTGATGATGACATCATGGGAATTTTGAATTTCCTCAACCGATAATTCCCCTATATTTAAACTTTTTCCATTAATTGTTTGGCAAGATCCGTCAAAAACGACGCGCAATTTTGTTGTACTGCTGTCTTTGAATACTGCGTGATGTGCTAAATAATAAGAATTGTAATTTGATATATTTTGTATATCTACGGATGGCACATGTTCTAAATGACCTAATGTCTTGTATTCGTTAATAAAGGATTGGTAATCGTTTTCCAAACGCTTGTCTCTCTTAAATTTGGATTCTAAAGATATAAACCGTTTTATGGCAGTCTGTTTACTTGAACCTAAATCTGGTGGATTTTGACGAAAAGGTAGTTTTACACAAAACCGCCCGCCGGCATCTCTTGTAGTATTCATTTTGAAATGCTCTTCACATGCTTGTTGGTCTCTGGTTAATGACTGGGGAGTGGGGATAGTTGAACCCGTCTATTTCCCAGAATCTTGACATCTGTTTGTCGAGATTGTTTACTGATAGATTGCAAACAGGCAATTTTTCATGAAGGCGACCAAATTTGCCGCCTACTATAAAACCTAATTGCGTTTGTTGTAAATACAAATGGTTTATGTTCGTCGGCAATTTTATATCACAAAGCAATTCCCAGAATATTTCAGCCCCTAGTAAAATATCTATTCCGCCTGGTATGTTATATTGTGGATCGGCTAACTGAATATTTGAAGGAATCTTAAGTATGGACGAAGAGAATTTACTAAGTCGTAAATTTGACGTTATTTTTTCTAACACTAGACAATCTAAATTGAAAGAGCATGAATTAATTCGTGATTGAATAGAAACATTGGTTTTATTGATTATTTTGTTTACCGATTGACTAATACCTGTTACTGAGATATTAATTGATTTTAACTTGAATCCCAATTTATTGCAAAGAGCACTGGTAATAAAATTAATTTGCGAACCACTGTCTATGTCAACAATATTTATTAATGCTGTGGATAATATTACATGATTTGCAACAGAAGTATTGCAGAAGGCATTAACTGATGAAGTTTCAACAATTTCCGATTCTACGGTTTCGATTGGATGTAATAACGAGTTATGTTTAATGTTGCATGATTTGCAACCACGGGAATTGCATTCCTTTGCCGTATGTCCAGTGCGTAAACAATTTTGACAAAGTTTGTATTTTTTAACATGAGTTAAACGTTGATTAATTGGCAACCCTAAGAAATTCTTACAATGATAAATCATATGTTGATGATTACATATTACGCATTTGATAATGCTTTGATTTGCGGTAACGTGAGATGTTGTGTAATTCTGTGGAGTTTTGTGAACTTTAACAAATTTTTGATAAGTTTGCTTATCTGGTAATTTGTTATGTGATGTGTTGATTTCAATTGATTCTAACATCTGACATCGTTGAGTTAGAAAATGTGTCAATTCTTTGACTGTAGGTGGAGTATTTGATAGTGCATTTTCCCACGCCATTGTTGTATGGTAGTCGAACTTACTTGAGATTAAATGCACCAATATGTCGTCCCAGTGTTGTACTGGACGTTCAATTGCCTCCAATGACTTTACATTTGACGTAAAAACGTGTAATAACTGACGTACAGATTTTGCCTCTGTATTGATGTTAGGTAACGAAAATATTGCGCGAATATGATGCTGTGTGATCAGTCGTTTATTTTCGTACCTTGAATTCAATAACTCCCATGCAGTTTTGTAATTATTGTCTGAAAGTGTTAAATGTTCAATAGTTTGTAGTGGTGAAGATTTTAAACTACTTTTTAAATAATGAAATTTCTGAATGTTTGTCAAATTTTCATTTTCATCAATAAGAAAGTGAAACGTGTCTCGAAATGTTTCCCATTCTGTGAATAATCCTGAAAAGCACGGCAAATTAATATTAGGCAATTTCACCTGATGTATCGAATCAACTGAGTTAGTTGAATTTCTGGTATGACTCAATTGTTGAATCTGTTTGCTTTGCTTCACTAGTAACTTGATAAAAATTATTTTCGAAATCTATAATTTCTTGCTCGGTAACTTCAGTTTCATTCAAAAGTTCAATCTGCGTCTGTACATTTTCGAATTCGTCTCTACATTTTTCTACGATTTCTAAACGAGTCGCGATTTCGTTCAATTTATCCTTGTTACTAGGATTATGAAAAAACGTAGTGAATCTAGTGAAACGTGTTCTTATTTGTTGGCGTTTATGTTTGAGGTTTTTAATTTGTTCGGCAACTTGTGCCATCTTTGATTACTTGAAAAGTATACAACTTTAACAATAATAATGTGGATAATAAAGGAGGACGATACAGGAATAAAGATCTCCGCACTAACCTTGATACTGTTGTAATCTGGACTACCTCCTGAGCGGCGAAGTTGGCTTTGTGTGCCCGTGTTGTCACTATTGTACCTTGGACTTGGACGTGCAGTTGTATTGACTGCGACGCTGATGATGTTGCTCACGATGTGTGACGTGACGCGATCAGCAATCCGTAGATCACTGGTAATGAATCCGGTTGAACGAAGGACCAAATTATGTTTGTTGTTGGTTCAAAACATAATCACAATGTCTAAAGAAATCCGTTAGACAGTAAATAACACTGCAACTTGTTTATACTGTTTATTTACACTATTTACAATGTTAGAACATTCATAAATCTGAAATACTATATCTGAATGATTGTTTGAATATATGTAGACTGTTGACTGGTCGTTGGCGTTGCTATATTGAGCGAACGACCCTTAAAATGATACTAGCATACGTCCCCAGTACCACCCTCTTCTTCTGTTACCAGTAAAGGTGGAGGGACAGACAATATATTTGGTGGAAGACCAAACACATTTCATCCAACAATCCTCTTAACCAAAAACATTCACTCACTGTTGCTGCAAGAGCATTATATTCTGCTTCGGCAGTTGAAAGTGCAACTGTTGATTGCCTTCTGGTAGACCAAGAAACAGTAGAACCGAAACATTTGAAAATATATTCAGATGTAGACTTCCGATCTTGCAGATCTATTCAACAAATATGCTGATGTTCTGACTGCTTCACCCCAAAAACGCTTATTCATATTTGCACCAATTATCATAGAACGTGCCTTTTCACCTAAAGACCTATTCAGTCTTTCAGCATGACCATTTTGTTCTGGAGAATATGGTACAGTATAATCAATAATGATTCCATTCGAATCACAAAAATCTCTAAACTCTTTTGAAACATATTCTCCACCATTATCACATCTCAATTTCAAAACAGATTTTCCTAAATATGCCTGTGTCATATTTTTGAATGATTTAAAATATCCAAATACCTCAGACTTTGAAGACAATAAATATGTCATGCAGAAATGAGAAAAATCATCAATAAATGTCAAAAAATATCGTTTTTCTCCAAATGACATTAAAAGCGGCCTTTTAATGACACTTGGCAGGCTTAGAAGTTGTACTTTTAATGCCTAGGCAGAAAAAGTCCACTTTTACTGCCTAGGCAGATAAAGTTCGTTGCTAGGCAACCTTCCAAGTATAAATTTAAATCAAACTGGTTATTAAAATTGACAATGACATTAAGAAAACTCAAAATGATGCTGATGATAATAAACTGGTTTTATTGCATTAAAACTACAAACTACAACACGAAATTTTTATTTATTAGATATATTTATGGTCAATTGTGAATAATTATTTAATACAATTGAACTCTGTCCACTTCCCTCCTTTCCAGTAAAATTAACAACTTTAGTATCCACACTTGATACTCCGGAAACGCCAGAAAATATTTTATTGCCGATGTTCGACTTATTGGCTAGCG
Source organism: Endomychus coccineus (assembly GCA_958510875.1). NCBI lineage: Eukaryota > Metazoa > Arthropoda > Insecta > Coleoptera > Endomychidae > Endomychus > Endomychus coccineus. The sequence continues at coordinate 78,293,880 of OY294070.1, forward strand.
AGTCCTCAATATAGCCCTCCGCGACAGCGGAAGACTTCCATCCTCCATGTTGCTTCAACATTGTTATGTCCCCACCAGAATGCACCAGCAACGTGGCCGAAGTTCTGCGAAAGCAGTGCCCGGTATACTCTTTCGCATGGGATAGTCCCAGAAAAGTAGCAATTTCTTCTGGCATTTTACCGAATTTGTGAATGCCAATGAATTGATGATGTGCTTTACCGTTCGCATATTTATAGAAGACACGCCGATTATTTAAATTCGAGGGTCTGGAGGCTGCATATTATCTGTAAACGCTTAAATATTCCGTTACTACAAAAGATCTTGATCTTTTGGTCTTAGTATTTGGTAGCATAATTAGCAATTTGTCGCCCATATCATTTATATCATCTATTTTCATTTGCAAAAGCTCATCACATCTACAAGCCCCAGCGTTTGCAACAATAATTACAACCTAAAATATAAATTGAAAATTAGTTCTTTAATCCATAATAGATCATTTTCAATATATTCCTACCTTCGTACACAAATACAGTTCATCTGGGGCATCTGATAAAAATTTCTCGATTTCTTCTCTTTGAAAAACTCGGGATTTTTTTGCATGGAAACCGTCTGACTGGCGTTTCAAAAAAGCCCGTAACTTCTGGTATTTTGCCAAATCAATGTTATTTTTTATGTTCAGGGTAGCTTTCAACATCGAATAGGTAGACCATAACGTTGAAGGCTTCATTTTCTTTGAAAGATCGGAAAAATAGACAATCAGCACATTTTCAGAGAAAGATCCTATATTTTTCCTCTGTCTATATTCCATGAATCTGCTGTATGTGAGTTCATATACAGTTCTTGATTTTTCCGGTAAAAGGTTAAATTCCACATCTCGCGCCTGGTCTCTTATCTCAGGTGGTGTTAATTGCATCAATTCATCCTCACTTTGCAGTAAATCCATTTCTAACATGACAACTTTTCAAAATTGACAATGACAAAGTAAACAGTAAACAAACATATTCAACAAACGTCATCAGCGGTAAACATAGTAACGCAGGGCCCAGTTACCTTTAATAAAATAATTTAGTTATTTGGATATTGATAATGAAACGCAATTTGAATATGAAAAAGTCGATTTTGCGTGGAATTGGAACAAATTTGAAGAAAAAATTATATGTTTCACACGGCATTAAATCTTGTGCTTTTATGCCTAGTAAAACAAATAACTATTATTATCCCATGTAGATAGCGTTATTGGACCACATACATCTGTATGAACAATTTCTACAGGTCTTGTTGCTCTTGTTCTATGACCTTCATATGACAATTTATGTTGTTTAGCATTCACACAACTCTCACTGAATTTTCTTTCAGTCAAACCATTCAGTTTGAAACCTTCTATCATGTTTTCCAATTTTCTGATATACTGTTCATTCAAATGACCAAGCCGTTGATGCCATATATCATAACTATTATTTTCAGCAATATTAACTTCATTCAAATCTATATCAACATCAAAGATCACTTCATATAGAGTGTTATTTTTAAAGCCACTTACCACAACTACATTATCTTTCAATATGCTGACTACTTTATTATTAAATACTACCTTGAAAACATTTTCTTCAATTCTACGCAATGACAAGAGATTTTTTCTCAAATTAGGTACATAAATTACATTGTTGATGGTACAAATACGTTTAACACCTCTAACATTATTTGATACTCTCACATATCCGACATGTGTACCTTCTGAATCTTGACCAACTACACCTATTTTCAAAGAAGTTTTCAATTCCCGTACTCCCTTCAGTAAATCCATATCATTTACAAGATGATCGGATGCTCCCGAGTCTACACACCATGATGACTTTCTTGAATTATTCGTTAAACATCCTTCGTTCGTCATGAATGCTATAGACTCTATTATCCTCTTCTGATTCAGCATCTTTGGACATATGACCTTGCTTCTTCCTTTGCCAAGGTTGTTTTCTCAAAAAACGATTCTTTAGTGTATTAGGACATTCATTTCGAAAATGTCCTACTTCATTGCATCCAAAACAACGTAAGTACTTCATTTCTTCTATTTTGTAGCTTGGAGCCAAATGCAGTACCATGATTGTCACCATGAACAATCACATGTCGTCTTTTAGCTTCCTCATCCAAAAGCCGCCCCTTCACAAAATCAGTAGTAATCTTGTCATTTGATAGAGTTTCAATAGCAGTGACAACTATATTGTATGATTCTGGTAGTGTCAGTAGTAAAATACAAGCTATCATTTCTTCCTCCAATTTTCCTCCAGCTGATTTAATTTGACGCACAATATCATCAAATTTCACCAAATGAGTTTCCATTGACATCCCTTATTCATATTTCATTGTCAGTAAATTTCTCAAAAGATACAGTCTATTAGAAACCCCTTTTCTTTCAAATGTATACACAAGCTTATCCCATTTTTCTTTTGCTGTAGATCCCTCTCGAACGTACTCTAAATGCGTATCAGCAACACACTGTATTATTATTGACTTTGCTTTACTGTCTTTTCTATCAAATACCTCCTTATCATCTTCTTGTTCTGGCCGAAGTTCGGTAAGACATTTCAGAACATCATGTTCCTCTAGAATTGTTTCTACTCGAAACTTCCATGTACTAAAGTCCAAGCCTCGGAAAGGATTAATACCATACCTGTCTAAATTTTTCTCTGTGCCCATAACCAGTTAATATTCAGTGAGAAGAGATCAGATTCAAAGTATTTTTTATTATCAATTCTGACAGACAGTCAATCTTAATTAATTACAAAAGAACGTTAGTCATAAACATGGATTACATGATCAAACTAAATATATCAACACAAATAAAGACTTTTTATCAATTGATAGAAACAATTCGCATGTCGGAGGTACTTCTCCTTTATTGGCCCTTCAGTTAGGTCTTGTATCGTATCTCAATTTTTTCTTGATTCGATGAACTTGATTTATCTAGGTGTGATAAGAAGGTTACTGACTAAATATTGGGCTAAAGGAAAGAGGACATTCAAAATTGCCAATCTCTCCTTTTTTGACAAAAAAATACGGTCAATGAAGTTTCCTCATGAGTTTGGTCGGAAATTAAGTCCTTTACGTGAAATAAAACGGCAAAAGACCGTGGAATGTCGTAATTTTTTACTTTATTATGCCCCTTTTCTTTTGAAAAACCATCTTAGACCGGATGCATATGATCATTTTATGAAACTCCATATAGCAACTTTTTTTTTGCATGAAGTATGAAGCATTCTCTTATTTCAATTTTGCTAGGAATCCATCTCTTCTTACCTTCAGCAATAGCAGCACCACAGAATAATAGTGACAAATAGTAAGTGTAAACAGCTGATAGCATTCTAAAAAAATCTATAAGAATTACGGATTTACTCTACAATTAATCAAATTCTTATTTTCACACTTTTTATTTCTCAAAATTTAGATTTAGAAGTGTTTAGTTCATTTTAATAGTCAGTTAGCGTAGCCTTTGAATAGGAGTTTGTCTCTGTTTGTGCTCGCCCATTATGGCAAATTAATTTATTGTCCAAGTCAATAGAGATTATCTTATTTTTGTACCATTCTTCCTTACATGCAATGGATCTTAAAGGTATCTCACTTTCACTTTTATGTAGTTCCGAAAGCCCATAGATTTGTGCTAATACAATTAGTCTTAAGAAATCAAGTTTTAGACATAATATGTCTTCTGATGATAGTCGAGAGACCGAGACGTACGTAAATACGAAAATGATAAACATATGTGTTAGTGTGACCTATTTCCCTAGAATTTATATACAATTCATACCTGGGTCTAGAGTCTTTATTAAAATATTCATATACTTAAAACATTAATGTGTTACAATTTCGATTATTCATATTTCTGTTTGTTTAGACGACGTTGACATTTTTAATTGAAACTAATGCGATAGAGACGCTTTGTGCTTAATAGAATCAGTTGTGGGAAGTCTAGTTTCAAACAATGATAAGTCTATATATCCCAAGCACTTGAATATTGTGTCTAGGCATCGATTTCTTCAGTAATATAAACAATTCTTGTTTATTCTAGAAACATATCTTTCGTCATATATTTCGGGTTACTCGGTCGATAATGAATAACATTGAATCATAAACAGAGAGAGATTTAAGATATTGTTTCAACAAAACTTGATTTCAATTTGTTTCAAATCAATTTTATTATCTCAAAATTGTTAATCGTTGTTCAAACACATATAAATTATTATTAGTATAAATGCATAAGTGACTAATAATTTATTGTCATTACTATCTTCCTATGGTAGAATTTTGAATAGCAATGCATAATAGAGAAAATATGTACCAATTATTTTGTTAGACGCCAAAAAGCTCAATTCCTGTATTTTTTATAATTTAGGTATATGAATGAGAGTTATATATAACTTGAGGGTGCAAATAAGAGCTTGCCGCCCTTATAGGTACCCAATAAAAATTCTCAAGAATATTGATTTTAGTTATATTAAACATACTCATTTCACATGTAATTTTTCCTAAAATAAACAAATAATCTTGAATGAGAAAGATAAAAAGGAACATCCCACAATATTATAATAACAAAGTAAATAAAACATATGATTAACAAAATAATAATCTGTTTTATAGTTAACGAATTAGCCTTGCTCTCATTTTGCCGAATGTTCCATAGTTTTATCCATATCAAGTCTTCCACATATTTCTGATTCTATTGAAATTATTGCCACATAATTCGGACTATCCTGGCTCATCGAAGTACTTAAATAATTTTTAGTTCTCAGAAAGATCTTTCACAACCAGATGAAACCTGTAACACATTGTGAAGGACATTCTGGGGCATAGGAAATGAGAATTCGCAACCTAATTCAGTAAAACCGAACTTTGAAAAGGAAGCTTACGACAGTCCTCAAATTAGAAGGCCTACAGTTTCCGTAATATAAACCGTTGTATTAATTCAAGTATACAAGCTATGATTTGCAGACTTATACTTAACATGTGAGCACTTCCAATAGTAAGTTGGAAATTTTGAAAATTTTCAAAGTTTTTGAAAACATAAGTAAGAAATATAGAATCACCAAAATGGTGCATTCAGAACTTTACCCTGCGGCAAGCTATTTGAATTAGCTTGACTAAGTTGAAATAATTGAGTTTCTAGCTTCATTAGTTTCCCAAATATGAATTTTGATCAAAGAGCGGCTACCAGTTCAAAAATAATCTGTGGTACATCTAGACATAATATATGAAAATCTGTAACTGGTAATTACAGCGTTTTGTGGAAATAATTTACAGTCAGTCGCGTTAAGGCATCATTTTCATAGTTCGATCCTGCTGAAAGAAGTTGTAGGTTCCCATTTACCGTGCCCTAGAACGTCCTTGACAAGGTGGTATAGGTTTCATTTGGTTATACTGTCTCGCGCCAATTTTATGGTGGAGCTGAATGTTTTTAATACTGCTTATATCACTATATTGATAAGAAATAATCGCCCTTATCCACTAAAAACTTAAAATTAGCTTTTGAAACAACATTATACGAATTCGAGTTCTTTTATTCTAAATTATTAAATTATATATAAAAATTCTCGGGAAATAGGTCACAATAACACTCTGCAACTGTTGCTTTGAGACCATAGCGTTTGTATATTATGAGAATTTCACTGAACAGTGGATTCTTGTTACAAAAAAATTATAGTTTAATATTAACGATACAATTCTCGATTATTCGTGGTTCTGTTCGTTTCGACGGCGTGGGCTTTTTGATTGAAAATTGTGCGATATGGACGCTTGTGCTAATTAGTTTTACATAATAAGTCTTCTGATGAAGGTCGTGAGACCGAAACGTACGTAAAGACGAAAATTTAAAACAGAGTGTTATTGTGACCTATTTCCCGAGAATTTTTATATATAATTCATACTGGGTCAAGAATCTTTATATTATAAATTATTAAACACAGTTTCGGCAAAAACCAGAACGAAAATCAATGAATTGTTATCAAAAACTCCTAGAGAAGTTTGGATGGTTTTGTGCTTACTTGTTGAAAATTCATATCTATAGTTTTGATAACAAATACAGTTATAATAAATTTTCACAAACTTTGTTTTTATTGAACAAAACGTGACATGCTTCACCACACGGTGGCTTTATCAAACAATGGTTTTACAAACTATTGTTTATCCATTAAATATCAAAATTAAGATTATGAAGGAGGAGGGGATGAATAAGGTACGTGTACAGTAGGAAAATATTATTTATGAATAAATTTGATAATGGAGACTTTCTCTAAAGTTTTTCTGATCATTTAAAAGGTTTCCTGTATTTTTAAACTTATTAATTTCAATTTTTCTTAAGTTGTTCAATACTTTACTGTTAACTGACTCATGGAGAATCTCCAAATCATCTTTGAGATGATGATCACTGATCAGCTTCTTTTATATGGTTTACAACTTTCGAATCTCTTTTGTTCAAATCAAAATGTTCTCTAATTCTAGATTTGAAAGCTCTCCCTGTCTGACTTATATAGCATTTATCATGATCTTCACACTCTATCTTGTATACTCCTGATTCTTGATCTCTTTTAGTCTTATCTTTGTTGTTTTTAATTTATTAGCCTACCGTATTATTTTTTCTTAGAGATGTTGTAATATTGTGTTTTTTAGGTTAATTGCATATATTATCAGGAAGTTCACGTACACTCTTTATCGATCTATAATTATCAGTCTCAACTGTACTAAGGTAAACTAACTTCATTGCTCCATTGTAATGTTTTTTCTTAAATAAATCAATCACAATTTTTTCGTTATAGCCGTTATTAGTTGCTATCTGTTTCATAATTAAAACTTCCTTATAATAATTAAATTCTTACATGGGGATAGTAACAAGTCTATGTATCATGCTTTGAAGAGCAGCCAGTCCATGTTGTATAGGGGGTGGTTTGAATTTTTGTGGATAATGATGTCCGTATGTGAAGGCATATGATATATTGAAAAGGAATGTCTACTATTTAATTCAATTACGGTTAAGTCCAAAAAGTTTATAGTTTAATAGACTTCTACTTCAACCGTAAATTAAATTTTAGGGTGTAGGCTATTTAAATGTTGAATGAACGAATCTAATCGCCTTTGCGTTCCATTGAAGCATATTGATGTATGGTCAACATACCGAAGCCAATAAATGAATTTTCTTGATAATAGGGTATTTGTGGATTTCCAATTCTATTTCATTCATAAATCTTTCGGCCATGTAAGGGATTAATGGATTTCCCATTGCTAATCCTTCTTGAGTAGTATACAAATTGTTATTGTTGAAAATAATTACACACATCTAAAGGCTGAATTATCTCGCAGGAATTTGACATAATTGACGACTTCGAGATCAGGGAAAAAGTTGATGATTTGATATATGAAAAATATGTCACTCAGAAAAATAAATTCATTGCTCCATGATAATATTTCTGAATAATGACTTCATAACACAAAAAATAAACAAAATTCGAAACATGATTTTTTCATAAGATTTTTCACTATGTCGGAAACTGGGTTCAACAGAGATGAATTAACCTTATTGAATACAGGTTTTAAAGATAATCTAACTATATATAAATTCTCGGGGAATAGGTCACATTAACACTTATGCTTTATATTCTCTTGTCTTCACGTACGTTTCGGTCTCACGACCATCATCAGAAGACTTATCATGTCTAAAACTGGATTACTTAAAACTAATTGTATTAAACAAAGCGTCCTTATCGCACCAATTTCAATTAAAATGCCCACGTCGCCGAAACGAACAGAAACACGAATAATCGAAACTGTAACACCTCAATGTTATAATTATAAGATATCAAGAATCCACTGTTAAGCAGAATTATTAATAAATGCGTGTTTATGTCAACAAGGACTGCGAACTACTAGAACGTGACCATTATTTTGAGTATACATGTTCAAACCAGATGTTAGATTTATGAGCTGATAAAATATTGCTCACCGTATTGCAAATACAGCAAAACTGTACCACATTTATAAACTCAGATTGATTTAGAGGTGTGTGGTTTTTATTCTCTGCCCAACGTTTTTTAATGCTTCTCAATGCCAAAACGCCTCTAAATCAATCTGAGTTTATAAACGCAGTACAATATTTTGAACAAATTTTCGGCACAGCAATGGGATCTCCTATTTCAGCTACTATTGCTAACCTTGTTTTGGAATGCTTAGAGGAATCTGTTATAAAATCATTAGATTTTCAACCCGTATTTTTCAAAGAGTATGTAGATGATTGCCTTATGTGTGTTCCCTCCCAATGATAAAATTCAGTACGTGATTAATGAATTTAACAATTCCCACTGTAATCTTCAATTTACTTGTGAATTTGAAGTGAACAAAAACATCAATTTCCAAGATATGAACGTTAGGCATGATGCAGATGGAAAAATAAAAACTTCGTGGTTTACTACAGGAGTTTGGTCTCAACGTTATCTTCATTCCAATTCCGTTGCACCAACATGTTATAAAAAAAATGTTATAAACAGCCTCACAGATCGGGCTGTTAAATTGTCACACGCAGAGGACTGTCCCAAAAATTTTGAAATTGTTCGTAATACACTGGAAATGGATGGCTACCCAAAAACATTTTTCAATCATATCATTAAAGAAAGGATAAACAAAATCTGTAATGGATCTTCATATATAAATAACATAAAAAGTGATACAGACAATTTTATAAGATTACCTTACATTCTGGAGACCTCAGAGAAGATTAAGAAATGTTCGAAAAAATATGATATAAATGTCGCGCATATACCTACTAACTGTGTTGGAAAATATTTCTCAAATCTTAAACCTAAAGATAAACAAACCTAAAGATAAACAAACCAACACAGTAAACAAATTAAGATGTTTAGATTGCGATGGGACTTATACTGGAATCTCTAAACAATATTTACAGAGAAGAATGTATGGCCATAAGTATAGCACAAGAAACAAATGCTTATAAAATTACACCGCCCTTGCTAAACACTGCTATGATTATAACCATCAATTCGATTACAATAATGTAAATATTTTTACTAAGAAAACCAATTATTATAAAAGATCTATTTTGGAAATGATTCACATAAAACGTGACTCAAAATCTGTGACAGATATTCAAACTCTAAGTCATATTCATATTAACTTAACTAAATAAAATTTCTTGCAAATTCCTACATGCCTCTTTATAATGTTGAAAGTATATATAGGTAGAATGTCAAGTATATATTCATAACTGACAAACCTTTTTCTGTAAGCTCATAAATCTAACATCTGGTTTGAAAGTGAATACTCAAACTAATGATCAGGTTCTAGTAGTTCGCGGTCATGTTGACATGAACACGCATTTATTAAAAATTCTGCTTAACAGTGGATTCTTGATATTTTATAATTATAACATTGAGGTGTTACAGTTTCGATTATTCGTGTTTGTGTTCGTTTCGGCGACGTGAGCATTTGAATTGAAATTGGTGCGATAAGGACGCTTTGTTTAATACAACCAGTTTAAAATAATCCAGTTTTGGACATAATAAGTCTTCTGATGATGGTCGTCAGACCAAAACGTGCGTAAAGACAAGAAAATATAAAGCATAAGTGTTAATTTGACCTTTTTCCCGGGAATTTATATATAGTTAGATTATCTTTAAAACCTGTATTCAATAAGGTTAATTCATCTCTGTTGAACTCAGTTTCCGTCATAGTGAAAAATTTTATGAAAAAATCATGTTTCGAATTTTGTCTATTTTTTGTGTTATGAAGTTATTATTCAGAAATATTATTTTATTATATACATATTCCCCGAGAATTTATATATAATTCATACCTGGGTCAAGAATCTTTAAGATAATCTAATTAATTGATACAAGAAAACCTTAGATTATACGGGAGCAGATTTAGAGAGTATTATATCTATAACATAGGGAATTATGATTTTTTGAAATATGATCTAGCTAAGAAAATCGAACCAACTTTAGCAAAACATGATTATCAAACAGAAAATGAATTGAAGATTGCTAAATCGATTTGCACAAAAATAACTAGAAATGATATTGTTTTCATGAAGGCAGATAAACGTAATATGGTCATTACTATTGACCGAAATAATTATATCAATAAAACATTAGATTTTATAAAGTCAAGTTTCGAATTAAAGAAAAAAGACTGAACCAATTCATATCAAAATGACTTTAAAAATTGTATCAAGGAGGAATTATACGGGAGCAGATTTGGAGAGTAATATATCTATAACATAGGGAATTATGATTTTTTGAAATATGATCTAGCTAAGAAAATCGAACCAACTTTAGGAAAACATGATCATCAAACAGAAAATAAATTGAAGATTGCTAAATCGATTTGCACAAAAATAACTAGAAATGATACAGTTTTCATGAAGGCAGATAAACATAATATGGTCATTACTATTGACCGAAATAATTATACCAATGAAACATTAGATTTTATAAAGTCAAGGAGTTTCAAATTAAAGAAAAAAGACTGAACCAATTCATATCAAAATGACTTTAAAAATTGTATCAAGGAGGAATGCTCTGCTATTTTGATAGAGAAAGATTTATTTAAATTAATCATTATGAACCCCCATGCGCCAAAATTATATTCGTTAGTTAAATTACATAGAGAAGATTTTCCCATTAGACCCGTGGTCACTTACTATGACGCTCCGTCTACGACTTGAAAATTACTACAAATCTTGAAAGAACATTGTAAATTAGAACCGAAATTTGGCATAAAAAATTCTAGCGATCAGGTCAACAAAATTAAAGATTTTACCTTATCACCCAATAGTAAAGTTATATTGTTTGATGTCACTAACCTCTTTCCTAGTTCACCCTCCGGGGGTTACATTACTGATGATCCAAAGTATCTTTTTCATAACTATTTTCAATTCAATAGCAATGCTTATACTACTCAAGGATTGACAATGGGAAACCCATTACATTTTTATCTGCGCGAAAAATTTATTAATGAATCAAAATTGGCAATCCGTAAATACCCTATTATGAGAAGATTAATTCATTGGCATCGATATGTTGACAATATATTAACATGCTTCGACGAAACATATAATAAAAACTCTTGACCCAGGTCTTATTGATGTAAAACCTTAATATTTAAATTTTGAATTGTGTTCCATTAACCTAATGTTTACTTTTGTCAACTGTCTCTTGAAGAATTCTGTTATCGTTTCTGTCAATAAAAGTTGTCTTGAAACGTTCGCTAATTAAAACATATTATTGGGTACAAAACATTAAAATGGTATCAGAACGTGGTTCAATTTGAGTGGACCAACGTTTTTAAAGAAGATTGAATAAAACAAATAATGTTTTCAGACAAATTTTCATCTCATAACCTGGTGATGATCGTTGCTGGAATTTTGGTGCCTGACAATCATGTAATTTCAAGGTATTGAGAAGTTGAAGGGTTCGGAGAACTGGAATATTTGGAAATTTATTGTGCTTAATTTATTGCGTGCAACTGATGGGGCCTATGAAGTGAGTATTGGAGAGTTAGTCAAACCGGTGCTGGTGGCTAATGCTACGGCGGATCAACTTGCGGGTCACGGAGCAGCGATGAAATTCTGGGATAAAGCAGATCACGCAGCATGTCAAATCATCATCAATACAATTGATCCGAGTGTTATGACCCTTATTGTCGCCTGCGAGACCGTTCATCAGATGTGGACTAAACTGCACGGTATTTATGAGCAACAAACCAAGCAAGCTGTTTGTTTCCGAAAGTATCAGAGCCAAAAACTTTCAAAGATTTGAGGCCTATTAGTATACTTCCGACCTTATCTAAGGTTCTGGAAAAAATTATAAGTATGCAGCTTAGCACCCATTTGATTAAATATGATATACTTCCAACTAATCAATCAGGTTTTCGAAAGAATTTTAGCTGCACATCGGCACTTCTAAACGTTGTGGATGACATTTTGGAAGCTAGAGATCGTGGTATGGTAACTGTATTAGTTTTGTTGGATTTCACCAAGGCTTTCGATACCATCTGCCATGAACTATTATGTGCCATACTCCATCACATAGGACTTGATGAAAACTCGGTTGAATTGGTTAAGAATTATTTAACGGGAAGAACTCAAAAAGTTAAGCTCGATGATCAAATCTCTACATCACAAAGCGTTGCCGCAGGAGTTCCCCAAGGATCTATTATAGGGCCAATGCTTTTCAACATATATACCTGCATGTTTCAGAGCTACATAGAACACTGCAAATCACACAGATACGCAGATGACACGCAAATGTACCTTTCTTTCTACCTTAAGCAACTGAATTCAGCAATTTCTAATATCAACTCTGACCTGGCTTCCGTCGACTCTATGGCAAGAAAACACAGCTTATTTTTAAATCCTTCCAAATCTAAAATTATAATATTCGGTCGAAAACCAGATGTAAACAATTTAAAAGCGCAACAATTTAATATACACATTAATAATATAGAAATCCCCATAGTAGAACACTCAAAAAATCTTGGTTTAATTTTAGATAATACTTTTAGATATAAATTACAAGTATCACATTACGTTAGAAATTCAGTAATGGCTTTAAAATTGCTATATCCGCATAGAAATTATTTTCCAATCAATATCAAAACTATGCTCTGTGAAAGTTTGGTCTTGTCACATTTCAATTACTGTTCTCCGGTTTATTCACATGGCTTAGATAGTGTTAATCATAATAGAATACAAAAAATACAAAACTCATGCATAAGGTATGTGTTCGGAATAAGAAAATATCAACATGTAACTCACAAATTGAAAGAGCTAGGCTGGCTTAATATGAAGAATCGTTTCTTATTGCAGTCTAATTGTTTATATCATAATATTATTCTAAATAAAACACCACCGTATTTATTTAAAAAAATTTGCTTCAGAACTGACGTGCATCATCTTAATCTAAGACATAAAAGTACTATTACTCCACCTCTACATTATACTTCACTATACCAGCAATCTTTCACTTACTGCATATCCAAATTTTATAATGAACTTCCCATTCAGATTAAAAATTGTACATATCCCCATTTTAAAAAACAAATCTTCGAGCATTACTTTAAACAACAACTTTCAACAATTTTCCTCTCTTCTTTTTGGCGCAGAAAAAGGATAAAAGATTAAAAATTTTGAAAATAAAACACTTATTATGTTACAGTCAATATGTTATAGAATTTAGATTAAGCTTAACTTAGGCAACCTTTTACTATTTATATTTGTAGTATGTAACACAAGGTTTAAGTGGTAGAACGAGGGATAGGAAACTATCTGCTTGAACTTCACCTTGAGATTTTTGAATTGTATACATTCTTATTCTTTCTTGTTATTATTTCTTATTTTTCTGCTCTGGTTTCGTAAGTAGATTTATGTAAATTTACTACAAGTAACAATTTCAAAAATAAAGCTATATTATTATTATTATTATTATTATTAAGTGCAGACTGAGTTCTTCAGTTTCGACATTAATTTAGCCGACGTTATGGTAAGCCATATAGCTAAATTTGGAGGTTCGATTCTTCGCATGCAGCAGTTGAAAGTTAAGCCCGATGAGTCAGCTTTGATGGTTAAGTTGCTGGAAACTTTGCCTGATAGTTTTGAGAGTTTCAGACAACCCTGGTGGGCCAGATCGGACGAGCAACAAACCCCAGATAACCTTATCAACGTTTTGACATATGATGAGCACAGACGGAAGCTTCGGCAAGTAAAAGAAGACAATTTATCGGCATTGATGGCAACCAAGTTGAAAGTTAATTCCAAAGGTGCAAGTGGAAGTCAACACGGTGCAGGTGGTAAGCAGACCAAAGATGATGTCAAGTCCAACCAGGAGGGGAAAAAGCCTACTTTCAAGTGCTACGGTTGTCAAGGAGTTGGTCATCTTCGAGGAGATTGTCCAACAGCGAAGAAGAAGAAGAAATATGAGTCGAAGGGCGATGTGACGTTTGAAAATAAAGGTCAAGAATTCTCTGGCGGAGTGATCATATGACCTTCAAGAAAGAGTGGTATCCGTTCTTAGAGGCTTTCTCGATTCCAGCTGAAATTCGTATCGGGAACAACTCAGTAATTTTTGCTTTGGGAAGAGGAACTATCAACTTCGAGGCGCTTGTGAATGGACGTTGAACTTCCTGTTATATGGGGAACGTGCGGTATGTTCCTGATTCCCGGGGGAATCTATTCTCGGTTACGCGGGCGCTGAATAGAGGTATAACTTTCAGCTCTTCCAAGGATAGATGTGAATTCCTACTTGATGGTATTGTCAAGGCTCAAGGTATTCGAACTGATCAGCTGTTCAAGATGATGCTCAGAGTCAACGAACCGGATACGTGCTGTGTGAGTGAAGCTAAACGGACGTTCAAGGACTCTCTTCAAGATTGGCATGAACGTTTAGGCCATCAGAATAAACGTCATGTTGTGCAGGTACTCAAGAAACACGGAATTGATGTTAAACGTGATGACGTGTTCTGTGGATCCTGGGTAGAAGGCAAGCAACATCGAGAACCGTTCAAGTCACGTCAACAGCTTTCTTCTGAGCTAGGAGAAGTGCTGATGTCTGTGATTCAATGGAACAGGAGTCTATTGGTGGTTCGAGATACTTTGTCTGCTTCACGTGTGACTACTCAAGATTTCATCTAGTTCACTTCTTGGAGAGGAAATCTGAGGTGGTTGATAAGGTCAAAGGAATGTTGCAGCTCGTGAAGAATCAACGTGATCGACGGGTTGAGTTGTTCCAGTGTCACGGAGGAGGAGAATTTGTGAATGGAGCGATGCAAAATCTCATGAAGTCTGAGGGAACAAAGATGGCAGTTACTGACCCATACACGCCTCAACAAAACGGATGTGTTGAACAATCAAACAGAACGATTGATGACCTGGCATGTACCATGCTTGTTAGCAAGGATCTACCGAAGTTTCTGTGGGCTGAAGCTGTCAACGCTGCGATGTACATTTTCAATCGAACTGGTCCAAGTTCTGTAGAGGGTAAAGCTTCTTACGGGCTGTTCGTTGAGAAGAGTGTTCATCTGAACAGGTTTCATATCTTTGGAACCGTTTGCTACCTGATGGTGGCCAAAGAACGTCGGAAGAAGTGGGATGCCAAAGGTGTTGAGGCAGTTTTCGTCGGGTATCCGGAAGACATTGACGGTTTTCGTGTGTGGATGAAGGACACGAGGAATGTGATCCAAAGCCGAGAGGTAGTGTTCGGTGCAGAGCATTCCTCTAAAGTTTTGGCGTTGTTTCCTGCCAAAACTTCAGAAAAGGATCCTGTTGAAGTTGTTCATCCCGTTGTTGAAGAAATCGAAGACCATTTCGAACTCCTGGATTCTCCCAGAGTTCTGAACTCACCCGAAGTTCCGAAAGTGCCTGAAGTGCCGAATCCTGTGTTGCCAGTGAACGATCAAGTTGTTGCTGCTGAACCGCGGATCGGAGAGTTTGATGAAACCCCCAAGACCGTGAAGGAGACTACTCAACGGCGTCTTCGAGACAGAAGAACTCTTCAAAAACCTGTAAGATTGAGTGAGATTTTTCTTGCAGAGTTAGATGAACCTCGAAACTACAAAGAAGTCATGGAGTCGGCTGATCCCCACTGGAAGACTGCGATGAAATAAGAAATGTCTTCGCTGGAGAAAAATGGAACTTGGACTTTAATGGAATTACCAGACAAAGGAAGCAATCGCCAATCGCTGGGTCTTTTGTATAAAACGAGATGCGGAAGGGAAGATCTGTCGTCACAAAGCTCGACTTGTTGCGAAGGGATATAGTCAACGAGAAGGTATTGATTGTAACGAAACATTCAGTCCTGTAGCTCGTTTTAATACTATCAGGGCGATCCTGAGTATTGCTGCCAAGGAACATCTGGAGTTGGCCCAGTTTGATGTCAAGACGGCATTTTTGAACGGCGTCCTGACCGGAGAAATCTACATGGATCAAGCTGAAGGTTTTGAAGACGGTTCTAATCTTGTGTGCATGCTGATTAGGAGTCTCTATGGATTGAAGCAATTGCCAAGGTGCTGGAACAACCGATTCGAGTGGTTCTTGATTCATAAGTTTGGTCTTGTCCAAAGTGAAGCTGATCCGTGTCTATTTTATCGTATATCTGATGAAGATAAACTGATCGTTGTTTTGTACATGGACGATGGCTTGGTTGCTGCGACGAAAGAAAGCCTGATTCAAGAGTTTCTGAGGAAGCTGGGGATGGAGTTCAAGATCACCCACCGCTTGGTTCTTTCTTGAACATGCTCATTGAACGGGAGGAAGATGGTTCAATCCGTTTGAGTCAGAAGGTGTATGCGGAAAGTCTTCTTCAGAAGTTTAACATGGCAGAAGCCAACGCTATCTCGAGGCCCATCAACAAGTACGTGCAATTGGAAGAGAAAACTGGTTTGAGAACATCTGCTGCTTACCGTGAAGCTGTAGGATGTCTGATGTACTTAGCTGTGGCTACTCGACCTGACATCGCGTTTGCAATCAGTTATGCGTCGCAGTTCCTGGAAAATCCGGAAGAAGTTCACTGGTTGCTTGTCAAAAAAATCCTGAGGTACATAACAGGGTCTAGTTCAGTTGGCATCAGGTATGAGGCTGGTTCTGAAGGTGGTGACTTGAAGGCGTACAGTGATGCTGATTAGGCTAGTCAATCTGACACTCGTCGGTCGGTCAGTTGGATCGTTTTCATGAATAAAGGAGGACCAATATCTTGGGCTAGCAGACGTCAAGAGTGTGTGTCCTTATCCACAACTGAGGCTGACTATGTGGCTGCCAGTGAAGCTGCCAGGGAATCAGTTTGGTAGGCGCGACTGTTTTTCCTCTAGACAACGTTCCGGTTCTTTTTGTTGACAACCAAAGCGCAATCAAGTTAGCGAAAAACCATGAGTTCCACGAGAGGACCAAGCACATCGAAGTGAGGTACCACTTTATTCGAAAGGAATTTGAGGATGAGAGGTTGAACATACAACATGTACCAGGTGATCAACAACTCGCTGATTGCCTGACAAAGCTGCTACCTCGTACGCGATTTGCTGAATTACGTTCTGCTCTAGGAATGATCTGAACTGTTTTGAATTCATATGTCTTTCATATAAAATCGAAAATATCTAATGTTTTAGAGGAAGTATTGATGTAAAACCTTGATATTTAAATTTTGAATTGTGTTCCATTAACCTAATGTTTACTTTTGTCAACTGTCTCTCGAAAAATTCTGTCATTGATTCTGTCAATAGAATTTGTGTTAAAAAGTTGGCTGATTAAAGCATATTATTGAGTACAAAACAATAACAGGTTTGAATTATATATAAATTCTCGAGAAATAGGTCACATTAACAATTATGCTTTATATTTTCGTCTTAACGTACGTTTCGGTCTCCTGACCATCATCACAAGACTTATTATTCCTGAAACGGGATTTCTTAAAACCAATTGTAATAGCACAAAGCGTCCTTATCGCACCAATTCAATTAAATATGACCACCTCGCCGAAACGAACAGAATCACGAATAATCGAAATTGTACCACATCAATTATACTTGAAACATTGATGTGGTACAATTTCGATCATTCGTGGTTCTATTACTATCGATATCGATAAAGCAATAAGAGGGACCTACGATAATGATCCTATTACTTGTACGTTTAACTGAAATGTTAGGCGAATGGGATAATGCAGAAGAGAAATTGGAATAATCCATAGCTCCCTGATGTAAAATATCTAGAAACGGTATATTTAACTCATGTGAACTATGTGTACATCATCTTCGAATTACTTCGAATTGGGTCTACTGTTGAATTTTTGAATATAAATATGACAAATTTATAATTCCATACTGTGTTATCTTACTGGAGCTATAGACAACGTTGCAAATTCAGGATTCAAGTTCAAACAGATGTCTGACAGTCTGTCAACAGTGGCAACAGTCTCAACACGTGTGGATGAAGTCATGATTTACGATACTATCTACAAGAACGGAATGACCCGATTCCCTTTATCCATAAATATTTGTTATTCTAACACAAAATAAGGAATATTATCTTATATCTTGTTTCTAAATTTAGAGCTTGTACGTTTTTACTCCGTTTGGAGATATATCTCGTTTTCGCCTACTTATAAGTAGGGGAAGCAGTCAGTCGCAATCTCCTTATACAGGATGTGTCAGGTTTTAGTATTAGAACTTTAACAGTCGATAGAAAATTTGATTTTGAGAAGAAAGTTCCTATTAACATATATGTACAGACGCTTGATTTTCGAGACACAGGTTGGTGTTGAATTCTTTACAAAATTTCTTCATTTTGTCTGTATCTCCGAAGAAAATTAAGAGGTCTCAATGAAATTTGGTTCAGTCGATTCGTATAGCTTAATACACTCGCACATAATTTGAGACCGGTATTACTTCCAGTGGAGTAGATATAGGTATTTGATAACAATATAAAATGACCCGAAAAGTGTTATCACCCTGAGAAGACTGCTTTTTAGAAATAAACAAAGAAGGTGTCTTGATATTTCTTTGTACCTAGCATCGTTTTACGGCTGATTTGATTTTTGTGATTTAATTATCACTACCAATAATACACAACATTTGATAAATTTCTCTTGTTGGTGGAGTAACTATAAATTAAAGTACATTGTGGTTATCTGGCTTAAACATTTTGGGAAATAATTATTTGTTATTCAGACTTTCGATTTTATACGCTGTAAAGATTAGAAAGGGCAGCTTATTTTATTTTTGTCGTTCAACGACGCCTGTTAATTCAAGGTTCCTCTTGTTGCAATTGTCACCCGATTTTCATGGTGGTGGTGATTAAATCACAAAATTTAAATTTGCCGTGAATCGGTGCCAGATACACAGAAATATAGACCTTATTTGCTTCGGTTCAAATTCTACATCGGAGTTTGCTTCTAAAAAGTACGCCTTTACAGGGTGATCACATTTTCGGGGCGACTTATTGTCAGTGGCGGCTCCTCGAAGGAGGCTAAGGAGGCTCAGCCTCCTCACCAATTTATCTTAATGATCTCCATTTTATTTCCTGTTTTTCTGATAATTTTTAAAATTTTACAATTAATTCCCCGTTCTCAGTAGTTATTTTTAATCTGGCAACAGTGCCCTGAGGCTAGACTCTCTATATATCTCAAACGCTGAGCATGTGTTGTTCAACGCAGTTGCCGTTTTTCCGACCAGTCCGAACGCCAACTGGGTAAATCAGCGAAAATGGCAACACCCTCTGGAGGCTAGCCTGCGGCAGCCGCTGGCAATCTATGAAATACGAGACGTGCGTTCTGCCGACTGCTGAGTAGGTCAGTCAGTGCTTGTTTATGTGTTGTCACGCCACGCGAAGTAAGGTTAGATTGTTGTCTGTTGTAAATTTAAAATGAGTGTTAGTGAGTTAGTTGCTGCCTTTTAGAAAATTCATTCAGTGAATTAACATATGATAAAAGTGTTTCTTTTGAATAAACGGCCTTTACCGGATTTGAAAGGATTAGTAATGTCAGGTAACTATCAAAATCGATCATTGTTAATACTAATAGTGGTATTGACAAGACGAAGTTTTGAAAAAAATTATTGATTTCCCTGTAATGCTCCAACTCGATAGAATTTTACATCACGTGCAGTATTTACCATCCATAAAAATAAAGACAAATTAATTGAAACATTTGATTTTGTATTAAACAGTGATGACTTTTCAACAGATCAGGTTTCATTAAATGCTGCTGTTGGTTTAAAATCTTATTTAGAAAATGAAGAATTTTTGTTTTTTCTTGATAATTTTAAATTAATATTTGAACAAACTGATCTTATTTTTCAAATTTTACAACATAAATTCACTGATATAATTTATTTAAGAGATCGTTTGAAACATCTCATTGGAAAAATTTCAAGTTTCCGTAATACAGAATTTCATTTTAATATTTTATTTGAAAATTTTCCAACTGATGAGGCTCCTCCCGCCAAAAGGAGGAACACATATAATTTGGTAGACAAGAAACTACATTATAAACAACTTATTTATGAAATTTTAGATACTATTAAAGGTCAAATTGAGATTCGATTTTCCGATTTACATGAATTGAAGTTTTTTGACTTGGCGAATAGAAGATTTTTCGAATCTTCTTCAAAAGAGTTCCCCAATACACTTCAAGATAACTTAGTTCTAAAATATAAATTTTTTGATAAAATAGCACGGCACAATGAATTATGCGTTATATACTCGGATAAAGATATTTTAGGCCAGTATGGCAGTCACGCCAATATGATAAAATATATGATAGACAATGATTTGCAACAAGTTTTACCTCAGTTTTATAAACTACTTTGTTCGACAGTCACCATTTCTGTCACGTCGGCATCGGTGGAGAGATCATTTTCTACTCTCAAACGAATTAAAACTTACATGCCAAATACAATGGGCCAAAATCGTTTATACAATGTTAGTTTAATATCTATTGAAAAAGATTTAGTAAAACACTTAAAACAAAATGATACATTTTTTGATAATATTATTGATCATTTTTCGCAAACTAAAGACCGTAGAATTCCGTTAATATATAAAAAAAGTTAATAAAATTAATAAAAAAAAAACAAAATATGAAAAATTCCAAAAAAAAAAATTATTAAAAATCCAAAAAAAATAAAAGACAAAAAACGAACAAAAAAATGTTTTGGCAAGAGAAACTCTATACCTCCACGTTGGTTCCTGCTGAGTAACAATTAATTTTGTCACTGAAGTAGCTGGTACGGTCGCTGTGCAAAGGTTAAAGGGTTGTGAATAGAGTATATTTTTACAAAAACGTTTTATGTCCAGCCTCCTCTCTCAAAAATTCACGAGCCGCCACTGCTTATTGTTACTAAATACCTACGCCACTGGACGTAATACCGGTCTCAACATATGTGCAAATATGGTAAACTATCTACGCACATCCACGGTATCTAATTTCATTGAGGCATCTCAATTATCTTAGGAGATGCAAACAAACTTAAGGATTTCTTAACAAAATTCGAATCTCAAAAATTAAGTGTATGTGTATACATGTCAATGGAAAATTTTTTCTCAAAACCAAATCTTCTATAGACTGTTGAAGTTTTACTATTGAAAGTTGGGACAAACATCCTGTATACTCTTCGAAATCGCGACTTCATCGCGAAGAGTACAATAAGGAAAGGTGGTAAGATGCTAATGACTGGTATTACTTTAAATAGTATGTTGCCAATTGATTTTATTGTTAATACGGATTAGAATCAATAGATATTTATCAAGGTATCAAAAACTATATAGCAATATCCTAAATGATCAGGTACACACCTATACCAAAGTGATCTTTTCTTTCGTCTTTCAAATGTCTCGTAGAATAATTCTTACTATATTAAATAATGATTATCCTAATACACAAGGTGTATTCTAATGGTAAATATGGGTGAAAGGAGAATAGTTCTATAGTTCTTCACTATTTATTAAAATACTTCTGTTGTATTAACAAAGTTATAAATTCATAGTTATCAGATGTTGCTCCGGAGAGAGTAGAATTATATTATTTTGACCGGAGAAGACGGTTTTCTGGATTTGTTATCGGAGTATCTTGTGATGCCTTCACCCAATACTACGTCTTATTTTTCTGGAGGAAAAATTTTTAAATATTGGCGCGGTTTATCATGGTCTACAAAAGAAGTTTGGTCTCAAAGATTTCTTCACTTCAATTCTGTTAACTGTCAACTTGTTACAAGAACAGTGTTATTAATAGCCTGACAGATAGCGCTATAGAAATGTCACATCCCAATGATAGTCCTAGAAATTTGAAAAAAGTTCGTGATATATTAAAAATTAATAATATAATAAGATTCTTGACCCAGTATGAATTATATAAAAAATTCTCGGGAATTAGGTCACATTAACACTCTGTTATAAATGTTCGTCTTTACGTACGTTTCGGTCTCACGACCATCATCAGAAGACTTATTTTGTTAAAAAGGGGTTAACTAAAACTAATTAGCACAAGCGTCCATATCGCACAATCTTCAATCAAAAAGCTCACGCCGTCGAAACGAACAGAACCACGAATAATCGAAAATTAATATTAACGATAAATTTTCGATTATTCGTGGTTCTGTTCGTTTCGACGGCGTGAGCTTTTTGATTGAAGATTGTGCGATATGGACGCTTGTGCTAATTAGTTTTAGTTGACCCCTTTTTAACAAAATAAGTCTTCTGATGATGGTCGTGAGACCGAAACGTACGTAAAGACGAACATTTATAACAGAGTGTTAATGTGACCTAATTCCCGAGAATTTTTTATATAATTAAAAATTAATGGCTACCCAAAGAATTCCTTCAATCCCATAATTAAATATACAATTAATAAGATATATAAAAGTACATCATATATAAATAATAAAGATGGTAATAAAAATAACTTTATAACATTACCATACATAGCGGAAACTTCTGAGAAAATTGAGAAATGCTTAAAAAAGTATGATATAAATGATGCACATAAACCTATTAACTATGTGGGTGAATATTTTTCCAATCTGAGGCCTGTCATACAGAAAGATAAACAGACCCACACTGTTTATAAATTGAATGTCGAAACAATATAAAAAAAAAGAATGTTCGCTCATGAATATAGTGCGAAAAATAAAAACCGGGACAACTGTACTGCCCTTGCTAAATATCAGACTTATAGAATTTAAATCAGATCTACCTTAATAAATGATGAATTGTAGTCTTCTAGATACCTTTTTAATTGTCTTATATAATTCTTCAAGTTGTAAGCTATGTGCATTCTTAGAAGGCTGTTATTTAGTTCGTAAACTAATATATCTAAATCTGCCAAGTGTGGTCGTAAACTCTCCATCTGTAATATATCCAAGCTTTAAGAGGTTGGTTCAGACGTTAATGAGTTCTCGTCCAATTATGACATCTATAACAATTGAGATTCTGACTAGTAGTGGATTTATGATAAATCACATAATTTACACAATTCTGTTGAAAAAAATTTCAATTGATTGGATTATTCGTTTCGTTTACCGCGACTTGCATAATTTTAATTATTGGATATAGTGATGAGAGACGCTTTTACTATAGTAGTGTAAAATACATACGTTTTATATTCATGTCGATTGTTTTCTGTTTCTTGTTTTAAAGTCTTCTGTTGTTGGTTGTGAGACCGAAACGTATGTAAAGATAAGTGTGTATACAATATGTGTGTTTGAAGTGACCTATTTCACAAGAAATCTTTCATATGCTCCATCTTATAAATGATTTCTCATCAGCGTGTAAAATGTAATCAATGTTTTTTATGAAATCGTCTCTCATTTCTACCAAGAAGGTATTATTTGTGAGAGTAGTGAAATAAGGTCTCCCTCCCCCTTCCACTCCTGATCACAATTCGACTTCATGAATGAATTTTCTCTGTTTCTGTAAGACAACTTCCAAATTTACTTTTTTTACTATCGAGTTGTGAGAGATCATTCAGGAAACTAAAATTAATGGTCACATGTTTGCAAGCATCAATGGAACAACAATGATCGTCAGATTTACGTAATCAGAGCATAGGAAAATACTTAAAAAAAATTGATGAATACTGAAACAGTTATAACAAACAAGTTTGCATCCATCAAGTCGCGCAAAAAACATATTTAGATGAAAATATGTTCAATTATTGCATGTTTGTTCATCGACAAAAATTATTCGAAAAATGTTAAAAATACAAGTTTTCGCCAAATAACTTGGCATCTGTATGAAATAATTATGCCACATTATAAATTGTCTCCCTTCTTCTAATACGCATGATTTAGAGATGAAGAAATATTGTAACGTATCATTTTGAAGAAAACCACATACGTCAATGGCAATGTAATGGTCTAAAAAGAGACGAAACCTCACAGTCCTATCAGTTATAATAGCTGCAAATATTTAGATTTGAACTTAATAAGCTATGAATCACGAACACTATTGGTGAAAAAGAGGGGGGGGGGGGGTCTATGAGTGCATGCAATGCACTGCACAGTGCACACACATCACACAGTGTAACCTGCCAGTGGTGACTAGTGACCGGTGTACTGACTGACGTTCCACTGTTCCTTATCCAGTTTTCTATTCCTAGTAGGCAAGTACACATTTTCAATTAGATTATTTTTTTATCTCCCTCTATGAATAATAAGTGTGTCCAAGACTTTTCTAAGCCTTGTATAATGGAAATATTTGAGTCACTTGTAGGTTCGACGAAGACTTTTTGTTATTTTTATAGTATCCTGTTTGATTTCACTATACTTTGTGAAACAATTTCAATGATTTCACGTTTGTTTCAGTAATTTATCGACTTTGGAAAGTAATCTCTATACTTTGACTATTTACTTTTATTCCTATATGAATAAAAATATGATTATTCTGAAAGTAAGCTACCCTCTGGTAAAGTAGCGTCAAAATATGTAGTATTTGTATGCAATAATAAGGAGTATTCAGTATTTACGCAGGACCGGATTTAGACTGGTGGGGGCCCGTAGGCACAAGTTTGGTGGAGGTCCCTATGGTAGACGGGTAATATTGAATGCCACAAGATATTTTTACAATTCAAAATTATAATGCAACTTTCCGATGAAGTCGCCAAATTTTAAGGTTCTGAAAATACCGCTACTGCAATCCCAAATATGTTTTGTTACTATATTAACAAAATCATCGTATCAATTTTGTTTGAAGCCAAATATTTTTAAATATATTATACTTGGTGAGCCTCCTAAATCCGGCCCTGATCAACTAAGAAATCTTTCGAAAAACTTCGAACGTCTTCTATCCTGCCGTTTTTTCACGTAAACAAAGACTCGGCACCATTTCTGAATATTTGGACAATTAAAAATCAGAATATTACTCAGTTGGAGTTTATCAAAGACGCGTCCTTCACGTCAGAACTAAGGCTGTCATTTTTTTTTGAGAAAAATAAATAATTAGTTAAGAAAATAGAAAAAAGTATTCTTCAAATGTGAATCTCTTAATTACATATTTTTCGTGCTGTTAGCACTTGCTAACAAATTTTATAACTAGTTTTACAATATAAGTTTAAGATTTAGATGAATAATTAATTTTTTATTGAGTGTATAGACGCTTTATTTCTCTCATCTCGCAACTTTACATTCATCAATGGAAAACTCTTTTAGTGAAAGCTGAGGTTGCGAGAACAGAGAGCGAATAAAGAATAATTTTTCTTATATTTGATTATCACACTCATTTTTAAGTATACTGCAATTTTCAGCAATATTTTTCTTGGAAACTTCGTCTTCATCATAGTACATTTTCTTTAGATTCCGAATATGAATCGTCCGTCTCAAGGTTTATTTTTTCTTTTGTAATTCGGCCTTCATAGTTAGTGTTTCAAAATTTTTAGATTCTATCTTATTTCTTGAAGGTATGTCAGGAAGTATCGGAAGCCAGTTATCCTCACTAAATTGTTTCGAAAAATTTATACTCATGAAAATTGAATAATTACTCATAATTGTATTTTCCATTTCGGCTGATGACTTTCAATCCAATTTTTTATTCATAACTGATCAGTTTTTCCTCCCTGTTTCAAATTATTCATTACATCCAATACAATTTTCTTCGAGACGTTTTATTATTCAAATTAAATATACTGAGCATGTGACTTTTGAAACGTATATAAAACAACCTCATGATTCTGTTGGTCACTCAGCTTCAACCAATATTGTATAGTTATTGGATAATTATCATCCCAATTTTCAAGAAAATTGCATATAGGCGCCCTATTGAGTAAGAGTGGCTGGAACTAAGGATAATCTAGGAATTCTAATATGACATTTTATTTCATAAAATGCGCCATCAACCATAGAAACAAAGTTCCTACAAGCTGACACAGGAAAATGAAAATATTTTGTGTCACAAGTCAACTAACCCATAGCTAATTTCATAGTATTATGAGCGATATGAGAATGACAGTTGCATTTTATTAGATTCTTCTTTTTGAATATTTGCATTCCGCGTTATCTTGGGTATCGATAAATTGTTTGAAATTGTTTAAATACTTTATTTATTTGCAAAAGTATAAAGTGTATTTACCAAATTAAATAAGATACGTTTATATGAAGTATGGTTGGCAACCCTAGTCAGAACATACTTTTTTGGTCAACTAGAAGTCGAAATATCGACATGTATAGGTATTTCGGAAAATTTGTGACCAATCGAAAGAAGTAGAGTCCAGTTCGAATCGTAGAGATACGATTTCTTGAATAACTTGAAGAAAATTGGCAGTGAGTTATACAAGAAGATTTTGCTAGGCTCAACTTTTTTATAGCGGGCAAGTGTTCACAAAAAAAACTCCGCTATCTCTTGAAATATTTCAATTCAAAATCTAAAACTTGAGGGATCAAAAGTGTTTGAAATATCGTTTTGCGTTTGATATTAATTTTCAACAAGTAAACTTTCCATCAGGCTGGTTTGAGATAAACACATCAGAACTTTCCAAACGCATTTTGTGTAATTATTAACATTCTCCCAAATAAACACCTGAAAAACCTCATTTTAGCTCCTACTTGGGCTCATTCAACGCTTTTTTCATTGAACCCACATTTCCACTAAAAAATTGTACACAGTAAAAAATCGAAGCGAAATTTGACACCAAAATAACACCACGCGTGGTCCAGATTTATCCACACCAATTTGGTGTAAAATCAACACCATATAAGCAGTGTTCAATTGACATTCAGCGGTGAATATATTTACACCAGTAATTGTTCAAATTTGAAATTCTGAAGTGTTAATTTGACTCCGAGGAGGTGTAAAAACATAACTTTTGCGGTGTATGAAGAGCACCTTATGGTGCATTTTTTTCACCAGATATAATGCGAATTCAACGTTCACGGTGTCGATTTTTAACACCAAACAGAGTACACAACTATTAAAAATGGTAAATCTTACACTATCAATTATTTATATTTTACACCATATGGAGTATGGAACTCATCTTAGATGGTCGATTCAACACTGATGAAAGTTCGAATTTTTGACACTAAATAGAGTGTGCAACTCATCTCTTGTGGTCATTTTAACACCAAAAATTGCTATAAATGTATACACCAAATGGAGTGGCGACATATTATAGTTGCTAAATTGGTACCAATAATATTTTCTTCATTTATTTACTAGTTCAATCATATGTGACAAGAATAAAAAACTAAATGTAACCTGAAAATAAGTTCATATTTTTGTACCAAAATGATCATTTCAGTTGTGAAACAAATTGATATTGAATTTCACACAAGCAAATTTTTTTTAGCTCAAGTTACGTTATCAAAATAACAAATCAATTATGGTGTAATACAATAACATTTCTTGAGAAACAAAATTATGAAAGGTTATCAGATTCAGTAAACCACAATTTTTGAGATTGGCGGGACATTTTCTATATTGGAGTAGAGAGGACTAAATATATAAAGAGACCACAAAAGTATTCAGAATCATATCATTGTCACTCTTGTGTTTCTTCAAAACCTACTTTAGGCTTTTCGCCCTTAGATTGCGATAGCAGCTAAGAACTCATGATCTGATTATTTTTGTGGACTTCAAAAATTTGATCAGTTTAAAAATAGCAAAGAATAATGTAACTTATATAATAATAATAAAGATTCTTGACCCACGTATGAATTAATACAAAATTCTCGGGAAATAGGTCACATTAACACATATATTTTTATTTTTACCCTCGTCTTTACGTACGTTTCGGTCTCACGACCATCATCAGAAGACTTATTAATACAATAACCTGATTACTTAGAAATACTGTAATAACACAAAGCGTCCTTATCGCACAAATTTCGTTTAAAGGCCAACGTCGCGAAACGAACGGAAACATGAAAACGGAACTATAACACAGCAATGTTGCAGCGTAAAAATTAAAAATCCACTATTAAGTAGAATCATCAATAAATACGAACACATTTGTTTCATAAATGTCTGCGAGAGACTAACAGACAAAGAGTTCTATCCTCTTAGCTAACAGACGAGACCATCTCAAGTGTTCATTTATGCGCCAGATGTCATAATTTATTAGGTGAATATAATATTTTACCTATTTAGAAGCGAAATAATAAGATATCTTATTTAAATTTCAAAATACATTATTGAAACGTAGGAATATTTTAAAACATGCTATTATTTACAAAAAAAACAGCCTGTTACATAGGTACAGGAGTTTTAGAAACGGTTAGAGATATAGCATCGGTTAAATGGGTACACAGTTACATAATTTAGGCTTCCTAGGCTTTCGAAATACATTCTTGCGTACTTTTCTATCTATTCTTTTATTTTTTAAGATTAGAATCCACAACATCTAGCATTGCTAGATGAACCCACATATTTATACTATTGCACCACTTCCAGATGTACATATTTTTCAATAAATCAAAAAGATTATGAAAGTCTGATTTTCGGAAAATAAATAATTTGTTATATTCATTACTTCTACGAGTTAAGAGATTCAGTTTACCAATGAATTAATTGAATAATTTATGTTCATTCGGTGTCAGTTCTCCACGCATTCAATTATTTTGAATTTAAATCCTTTCTCCGCCTGCTCCAGGAGGTTTGAAAATTCGTCCTCATCAATGAGACAGCCAGTCTCACCAGTACCTTCATATTCGGATACAGCTGTTTCTTCTGATTTGGAGAGGTTCATGGCAAATTTTTCAAGACCTGAAAATGAAGATGACCAGTGCCCAATAATATGATAAATATCTCAATAAATGGTTTTGCAAGAAAATTTTTGCTTATAAAAACAAACATGAATGAAATAACTTGGACTGATTTCTCCCCAAGTGAACCGACTTAGGTTATCTTTCAGAAGGTCTCGCCAGTGTGCATGTGCTGCAATACCCAAGATTACCGTCCAGTTTCGAACTTCGCTACTGCAATTTGGAGTACCTTAGTAAGACGGCTTATTACGAACGCCAATCGGCATTGCCTCAGCAAATGTCAATGTCGATTGGCGTTGGTAACAAGACCACTTGGGTTCGATTTCTAGTGAGACCTCATTTTATATTTCTCAAACCTCCTTTCATTAAAAATGGTTGATTCAAGACAAGAAGTGAATCTAGGCCGAGTTAGGTTAAGTGTTTCAATAATTGAAAGTTAGGTTATGGTACAGTGACTATAAAAAATATTGGCGACAAACAGTTCAAACTGCAATGTTTCGGCAAATAATTTAGCTCAATTGTTCTGCGCAAAGACAAAACAACCTTAAAAGTTTTGCACCATATACCACTTTCACCACAGTATATTATACTGTGCTTTGACTGTTTACTTTGTTCAATTTATAGTTGTTCTGTATTTCATGTGCACATATTGTTCATGTGCATATTATTTATACGATTTATATTTTCTTCTAGAAAAGTAATGTATGGTGATTAACATTTGATTAATAAATGGAGGATTATTGATTTTGAGGTCTTTGTTTCCCTGTTAAGTATTTATTTACATTTTGTGAAAACTGTCAACACCCATAACCCCATTAGATACAAGAGGCTTTAGTACTGAACAACTGTATTGTCTATGTAGAAAAGACAAATGAGTTGCCTTATTTGCTGGAACATGGTGGAACCAATAAAATCGGACAGCTGTTGTCACCACTGTATTTTATAGTAGTTATATAGAATTAGGCAAAACGGTTTCGTACGTAAAAGCTCGTAGCCACAGCAACACTGAAGTGGACGTCTCGTTATCTTTCATCTTCTCAATAATCCTCTCTCAATTTCTAATTTCTTATTCTATTCAGCATCAGCAACCACAATTTTTTGGTACCATTTGTTTTAATAGAACAAGATCCTAACTGCGCATGATCACAAACCAAATTCCCAAGTTGTAACCCAATAGCGAATTCGTGTATGTCGTGTATATAATATGAAAATATACATGCCAAGGATTTCGTTATGACACAATTCAGATGTACATAGATGTGCATATACCTACCTAAGTATAAAAATTATGAATATGAAATTCTTACCTTTCAGAATGAAGTCTTTATATTCCTTATTTTTGTCCAAACACATTCACTTTTGGAGGTTATGGGATTCAACTTTGATAAAAAGCGATATTATTTCACTTCACTCTATCGACTAAGAGCAAGATACTGATAAAGGCACGTAAACAACTAACCTGATCAATAGTCAATGTGTCTACTGTGAAAAAGTCAGTACACATGCAATGAAAAATTTTTCAGCAGCAAAATGGCGGGTTTGACTATGTACGACACAAGGCCAATGCGGGAGGAACTGACTGAACTGAGCTCGTAAAGTAGTGAGCTGATCGGTCGATAGGTGCTGTTTTAACCATTTGCGAATTCAATACAAATCCATACAGTGTATTATCGAAGTTAAGTTTAGGTAGGTGTTGAAACGGAGTTTTTCTGGTAGAGTAATTTTGACGGGTTCAGCACTTAACACCATATAGTGAAGAATGCTTACACCACAATAGGGTGTGAAAGTTTACACCGGTCAAATTTTTTACTGTGTATATCTACCATTACATGATACTGAACAAGAAAAGTTAAACATGAATAAATCTCTTATTCCATCCTGTTATATCTACATTTTCTATCTTTATTTAATATTTGCATTTTCTACCTTTATTTATAGGCAAAAGTGAGAATGGGAGGCATCATCATGTTCCTTCTATTACTCGTATGTTGTGCTATGGTTCAGGCTGATCCTCCCGGTTGCCTCCCATGCACCGACTATGCGACTCCGGCAATAATTCAGGCGTCCTTGGTGATTTTGCAAGCACTCTGTCATCCAGACTATACTCTCATATCGGTAAGACCTATTACTACAATGGGGGCAAATCCGCATAGATGGGTTGGTTTGTATAGCAGGCTGGATGATAATTATGATTGCCGCTGTGATAGATTATCACAGTTCAAATTCGATTTCATGGGGCGCACCCCAGTAGGCTGTGCGCTGCATTCGGCAGGAATCGAGTACGATGCGAATGGCAATCCTTTGGTAAGGATGGAATTCATGGTGAATTGTTATTGCCGGAAGTTTTCTCGTCCTAGACGAAGAAGACGCTCAACGTCAGCTTATAGCCTAAGCGAGCCGCAATCCCGTTTTTAATATTCTATAGAGAGCCATACACAAGTAAAAAAAAATTATACAATATAATTGCATATTTTTACAAGTCACAATTTGAAAAATAGAAACAATATCATTATAACATATGAACTTAAGAATGGAACTATGAAAAACAAATTGATTATTCCTAAATTTTAGTATTGAGATTCAAATATAATAAGAATCAAATATAACAGAAATCTATACCATAAAACTATTTAATAATGAAATCTAAGAACAATCTTTGGTCAAATTTTCAAAATTTGATGTTAAATTAGTTGAAGCTGTCCATAGATACTGCGATGATTCTACAGGGTTCAGCCCTGCTTTTCCAATGTTTGCACGTCAAATTCCTATTTCTGGCAAATTTTTACGGCAAAGTTGGAGATAACGACATTCTTGATGTTTCTAACAAAATTCATGAACAATCAGATATTGAATCGTTACCTAATGTATTCAATGAGGTAAGACAAAACATTGTGACGGCATATAAGGGATACAGAAAGCATTATAATCTCAAAAAACGCCCAGTATCATTCAAGGTGGGTGATAAGGTTTGGAAGAGGAATTTCGTCCAATCCAACGCGACGAATTTCTTTTCAGCTAAACTGGCTCCTAAATATATACCTTGTGTCGCAAACAAAAAATTTCTAATCTAGTTTACGAATTAGAGAATGGAGACAAACAAAATTTGGGAAATTGACATGTAATCTTATCTTATTATATGGAAATCACCATTTTTAGGACTTAATCACCCTAAAAAGTGGGTGAATTTGGAAGTTAACTACTTTCCATTCTATGAGTTCAATTTTCAATAATTGCATAAATTAATTTGAGATCCGCTGGTTCATTTTATGACATGTTTGGAAATTAACTCTACTATCTTATCTTTATCGGGTCTATGCTCTTAGTGATTGAAACACGTAAGAGTGAGTAGACTAATTTTGGAGAAGTTATTGTCTGAAAAACGTATAATTTCAGAAATAAGCTCTTATGTATCTATGGATTATTTATTCGGGATATTCAAACTTTTGGGGATCTGTTGGCTCACAGATAAAACTAATTTAGGATAAATCTAGTAACTTTTTTGAAAATTAGAATTTTACCTCTATTTCAAAGAGCTTTCGATATATTATTCCATTGGTTAGACATTAATGGTTATAAGTATATTACAATATAATTTTTTTAATACAAAATAATGTGTATTATATGTTTATCATTTTGGTCCGGAGTGTAGGGGACTTTAAATTGGACTTACACTTATGCGTGAGAATAATTTGTAAAAACATATATTCCCAGCTACTACTTTTTTTTTTCAACTATAATTTAATAACTAGTGTGCTACGGTGGTCACACGAAACTCTTCTCTCTCGTCTCTAAATCGTCATATCAATTGCCGATTCTTCCAGTTAATTCTAATAACTATAGTGCTACGGTGTTCACTCGAAACTCTTCTTCACTCCTTTAAAGCATCAAATCATTTCTTGGGTCTTAGGTCCACTGGGTTTATTTCCTTCTATATAATCATCTTCATCTGACACTCTTCCAGCTAATAACAAATCTCCCGCTGTTATACCCGTTCCAGTCCTGTTTAAATAGTGGTTCTCACAATCATCTTCAAGAATGTTTTCTAATTGTATTTCGAACTCCCCTTTAAAGCGTCGAACCATGTCCTGTATAAATAGTGGTTCTCGAAATTGTAAGACGTATATTCCCTGACTGACGTTTAATCTGGTTCGATTGAATTGATAAGTCATCACTTTAGTATAGACTATTTATAATATTAATCAACCCTAGTGACATGATAAAATAATATTTAGCCGAAATATTAATAAAATAACCACCTTGTAAAAACAACTGCACGATTGGGCGACTCTTGTTGCAGGATGATCAATGGCATACCTGGAAAGAATTAAAGCTCCTGAGCATACTCATTCTACAGTAACAAGACTTTGCTAAAGTTAGATATAAGTGCAGTTACTTAGTAAACATCTTAAAACTTTGAATATTGAAATGTTGCATCAACGCAAATACTTCAGATATGCTCAATCATTATCATTAATTCGGTTATCATGAACAATATACCTTTAAACATGTACTGAAAACCTTAATGCCTAAAAAATTGTATCGAGTTATACTTATACTCAATACCGTAGCAACCATGCTACCGATCTAGATCACTTAGCAATAACACTTTGTGCTGAGGAGTGCAATGGACACCATAACGCGAGGGTCCCCTCCAGACACAAAGCCTTGTTGAATACTTCATAGAGTCGTGCAATGATCCCAGACCTGCTCAAAATATTAACAAGCAACAATAATACAATTGTCAATACACTACAGGCAAGACAATTAACAAGCGCTAATTGAAAAATCTTATAAAGTGGTTTATTTGAACGATATTAAAACATCAATTCAAACGAAAAAGAACGAAGTATGCTCTGTGAGAAAACTCACCCTTTCTTGTAATTTAACACTATCACAATTCTAGCACAGTTCAGGTAAACGTATTTTTATTTACTATACTGCCTCAAAGAGGAGCAAAACTTGAATGAGTTCAATAGTTAAATAAATTTAACTCTAAGCATTCTTCGATAGTGCACGTGTGTTTTAAAAACACCCCTGCATAGTAGAGTCAGCGTTAAGTTTGTCAACAGTCTCCAATTTAAACAAAACAGTGTCGTTAGCCCATCTCAATTGCCCGTCAAAATACAGATGAAATTAATTTACGGTTATTTATCTGTAGATTAAAGACGTTTATTAACATATCAATATAGAGGGTGTCACACAATCATCTTTTAAAATGTTTTCTAATTGTAGTTCGAACTCCCCTTTAAAGCTTCGAATCATTCCTTGGGTCTTAGGTCCATTGGGTTTATTTCCTTCTACATAATCATCATCATTTGCCACTATTCCAGCTAATGACAAATCTCCCGCTGTTACACCCGTTTCAGTCCTGTTTGAAAAAAAATTCATCCAATATCATCTTTCGGATATTATCTAGTTTTACTTCAAACCCTGTTTTTCCAGACAGTTAGACCTTCTTGAAGTGGGTAAGTTTAGGAAATCGTTTTCCTCGTATTAGGAGAACTAACTGCGGACCCGTTGTGGTGGTTAGGGTTCTAGAATTTAATTACAAATCGTGTTTGAAAACAACAATTCTTGCTTGGATTCTTCACTTTGACATTCGAACCATTAGAGCAGAGATCACATTGCGTCAACGCACGCTGGTTTTTTCTTCTTTGGGTAGAGTTCACATTCTTATGTATTCAGTATTTCTTATTACGCTCCACCCATCCAGTAAAACAAGATTTTCTTGCTTGGATTTTTCACGTTGACATTTGGACCATCAGGGCAGAGCATTATGTCAACGCCCGCTGGTATTTTCTTCTCACATCATCTTTCGGATATTATGTAATTTCATTTCGAACTCGGTGCCATCAGCCAGTAGACAAGCTTTTCTTGCTTGACTTTCAGACTACTGGGCATAAATCACATTGCGTCAACCCCCGCTGGTATTTTCTTCTTTTGGGAAGAGATACCATTGGGTGAACGCCCGCAGGTATTTTCTTCTTTTGGGAAGAGATCTCATTGCGTCAACGCCCGCTGGTATTTTCTTCTTTTGCCAAGAGATCTCATTGCGTCAACCCCCGCTAGTAATTTCATCTTTAGGGCGGATGCCATTACGCCATCACCTTTTGTTCATTGACATGTTCAACATATGGATAGGGACCAAGTCCGATCAGTTTTTTGGTAGGGAGGGTTGGTGTTTTCTGCAAGCAATTTCCTGAATGATTTAATGTTTATCGCAGGAACAATTTACAATTTATAGTTGATAGTAGCTGCTAGATTTTCTGAATAGAAAGTTTAGTTATTGTTGTTGAGTTGGTAATGCTTTTTGTAACCCAAATGCTTGGGATTTACAATGAAACTGTATATCTGTGTAATTTTAATGAAAGTTACAGATAAAATTACCAAATTATGTCAAATAACCTTGATACAAAGGTTTAGGTACGCTGGTATATTTTGTTTACATGTTAATTTTTCCTTTGAGCATCCAAAATTACCCACTTGGGGTTAGGTTGAAAGGGATCAGGATACATAGTTTTTTTTGTATTGAGAGGACGTTGTGTGAACCAGAGGGGGTGCTAGAGCGAGGGGACCATGCGACAGTGCAGGCGGGTGACAACCGGTAGTTTCGGGGAGAATGGGCCCCTCAGAAAGGCCTTGGGGGCGGGTACGTTCTGATGACCGAACCTTCTGAGCCGGCTATTACTATTTTTTTATTTATTATTTTCATTTTCTCAATTCTTTATTCTTCTTCGGGTTATCGTGATATTGGTCAGCTAATATCTATTGAAAACCACAAAACTCATCTGGGTATCGTGATTTCGGAATTGGTCAGTCAATATCTATGTGAAGACCACGAAACCCATCTGGGTATCGTGATTCTGGAATTGGTCAACCAGTCTCTATGTCATGACCGACTTGCGGATTTATCTTAAAAAAAATTTTTAAGCTTCACTTCATACATTTTTCTCGTGGTAGATGGGGAATGTAACGCTTCCCACGTTACTAGTGAAAAGAACGCTGTAATGATTAGAATAACAATTCCTGCTCGGATTATTAAACTAGTATCGACTAGGAGTGTCACCCATCTTTCAATATTAAATCAATAGAATCCTTCGCGGTTACTCCTTGCACGACGTCTGATTTGCGAGTAGAGGGTGATTTGTCACACGGAACCATAAGGTGGGCATTCCGTTGTGAATGCTTGTTAATGTGAGTTAAGATTCAACAGTTTCTTTGTTTTTTTGGTTATTATCAATCTGCCATTGAAAATTATTGGCATCAGGAACTATGTAATTTGATTTGATATCTTAAAACATAGTTCAAGATATGTACAGTCCTTGAATGTCGATATTTTTAAACGGAAATAATTTTTAACAAACCTCTCAACATTCATTTTGTTATCTAGCATATTTCTGGGATAATTTTTCACATCCTTAGTAAGTTTGCTCTAAGCTTTTATCAGAATAATTTGACGAGTGAGTGACAGATTGGTAACATCATATTTTTGTGCTCGTTTAACCTAGCAATATTACACGTGATACGTGGTACGTGATTTTGAGAATCACCTTCCTTGACCTCATACATAAAGTTGCTAATGGTTGTCTTATCAGACTAGTGAGTATTTTATTGCTCAATTATTGATCTAAGTGAACGTATTAAGCACGGTACTCATTCACTGCTTCATGTGAACTAATTGTAAAACCACGGTCACACTCGTTCAAAGTATCATTTAGATATCAAATTTTAATAATAAAGATTCTTGACCCACGTATGAATTAATACACAATTCTCGGGAAATAGGTCACATTAACACATATATTTTTATTTCTACCCTCGTCTTTACGTACGTTTCGGTCTCACGACCATCATCAGAAGACTTATTAATACAAAATGTGAATACATATGAAATGTGTTCGTATTTATTGATGATTCTACTTAATAGTGGATTTTTAATTTTTACGCTGCAACATTGCTGTGTTATAGTTCCGATTTCATGTCTCCGTTCGTTTCGCGACGTCGGCATTTAAACGAAATTTGTGCGATAAGGACGCTTTGTGTTATTACAGTATTTCTAAGTAATCAGGTTTTTGTATTAATAAGTCTTCTGATGATGGTCGTGAGACCGAAACGTACGTAAAGACGAGGGTAGAAATAAAAATATATGTGTTAATGTGACCTATTTCCCGAGAATTGTGTATTAAATCAAATTTTAATTCATTACTCAGATTCAAATCAAGTAAACCATTATCTTTATGCTCTTTTACAATTTCTAACTTGCTAATCATAGTTCCTTTTCTTAACCACCTTTACCTTTATAATTTCTAAGATGAATTATTGTTACATAATAAGTGATTCAATTTTTGACCTTTCTTTAGATCGAACTATTGTTATTGATTTTCCCTTGAAGATATCAAATTGAATTAAATAGTCCCTGATGTCACTAATTTTCAATGGCAGATTGATAATAACCAAAAAAACAAACAAACTATTGAATCTTAACCCACCTCAACAAGCATACACAACGGAATGCCACCTTATATTTCCGTGTTACGAATCACCCTCTATTCGCGAATCCGGCGTCGTGCAACGAGTATCCGCGAAGGATTCAATTGATTTACCATTGAAAGATGGGTGTCACTCCTAGTCGATACGAGTTTGATGATTCAATAATCCGAGCAGAAATCGTTATTCTAATCATTACAGCGTTCTTTTTACCAGTAAAATGAAAAGCGTTACAGTTTATTGGCAAAAGTGAAAATGGGAGGCATCATCATTTTTCCTCTATTACTCGTATGTTGTACTTTGGTTCAGGCTGATCCTTCCGGCCGCCTCCCATGCATCGACTATTAGTCCAGGCAATAAGCCGGGAAAAAGGCCATAATAAAAAAAATGGATAGTAAGCTAGAATTTCCAAAAAAAATAGTATTTTGTTCCTAATACCCCATAGATCATTCATGACTATCAAGACCGCGGGGGTCTACCTTTCTACCCCCCCCCCCCCCCAAACGGGGTTTCAACCCCTCAGAGGAGCATTCTTATAAGAACAATTCAAAAGTTTAGAAAATTTATGAATTAAGAGCCGAAAATTACCCTTGGTTTTTTTTTTGGGTTGATGATCACGATTCCGCAGTTAGTTTTCTCGGAAAACTCTCTCCAGATGGGAGATTTGGAAATTTTTCATATGATATATAATATACAATTTTGTTCCAAAAATGACCTTTGATTTCTTGGGTCGCTGTTCACGATGACTAGAGGTCATTTTTGCAACAAAATTATAATTTTTTATTCATAACCGTCTCAGAACTTTCAAGAATTCAGATTGTGAACAAAGGATGAGAACCACAGAATATTGCTCGCAATCATCGATAGGATTCAGCATTTCATATCATAATGAATTGTAAAGCGTCACACAAATGTATGATCTCCCTGACTTAGTGAAATTTCCAAGTTTGGTATACGGAGAAAATAAAAAATTAATGATGCATCATGCTGGAGAGTAGAGTACCTACTTTCGAATTCAAATACTGTCATTTGTTATCTTGAATCAAGTTCAGACTTATTGCCTCTACCTATTTAGAAAAATCAATAAGTAGACCTGGATTCAAAAAATAATCCTAGGAATGCTGTGAAGTGCTTATATGAGCAATTTTTTCAACCGATCTAAAATTTAACCATTCTTCACGAGTAATAGAAAAAATGTAATTAATATGAAAAAAGAAAAGTTAGATGAATATAAAGAAAAATTGCAAGAATTACAATCGAATTTTAAAAATAGGTTTGAAGATTTGAAAACTTTCAAATCTACCTTTACAGGTTTTGTGAATCCATTTATTTGTGATATTATAGAAGATGGTGTGAAATCATACGCACTGTATTGCGTCTTCGAATGTTTTATTTGTTATTGTAATTGATTTGACTTTTAGAGAGACGAATTGTCAATTAGAATTAATTCACACGATTTTGTATACAATTATAAAATCACATAATAAATATATTAATTTCATACAGTCCACTTAATTATATCAAAATATTGGTCCTTCGAGCCGGATGAATGGTGAATACAAATAATCAAGTAAAGTAAGAATTAGCAAGAAGCCGGCCAGTCGTGCAGAGCAGCAGTGGTCCAGTGCAGCTGAAATAAACAAATTACTAGTATCGTCCTGAGTACCTATTCCCTGTAATATTGTGACTTTTATCCTAATTAATCCTAATCATTCCTCATAACTTTATCCATTCCTAATTGATTTAGAAAATACTGCGTTGAATATTTGTATCAGTGTTTGTGGTATTGTAGAATTCAATATTCAATGTGACATATCATATTGATTGATAAGCGTGTTTGATATTGATTTCATAATGGCGGATGCATTAAAGGGTAAAACGGGGTATTATCAAGGGTAAAACAACTCGATTACAAACATACGTTAATTCTTTAGACATTTCTAATTTGAAAGAACAAATGGTAATCGAATTGAATGCTCGTATGGATAAATTTGAATCATCTTTTGACGAATTTAATGACATTCAGTTGGAAATTGAAGTGCTCATGCCATCAGACAATGATTCGACAGAACGAGAAGAATTCGAGAACAATTATTTTTCGCTAAAATCACAAATCAAAACTATTTCTAATGAATATTATAAAGCAATGGCTAATGAAAATGTTGCTACAAATGTTTCATGCTCCAATTCAGTTCATACAATGTATCAGAATATAGTCAATAGTAATGGGAATCAAAATAGTATCAAATTGCCTACTATCAAATTGCCGACTTTCGATGGTCAATACGCGAGTTGGTTGAAATTCCGTGATTCATTCAAAGCGTTGGTAGAAAATAACTCGACTTTGTCAAATGTACAAAAGTTCTATTACTTAAGATCTTCTTTGGAGAAAGAGGCAGCTCAGATAATAAAATCCTTAGAAGTTTCGACTGAAAATTATTCAATAGCATGGCAATTATTAATTGATCGATTCGAAAATAAAAAATTGATAATTCATAATCATATTCGAGCTATTTTTGAGCTTCAACAATTAACTAGGAAGTCACACGTAGAATTGAGGAATTTATATGATAGTGCTATCAAACATTTGACAGCGCTAAAAACCCTTGGTCAGAAAACTGATTCTTGGGATGCTCTGATTATATACATAATTACAACCAAATTCGACGGAATCACACGCCGTGATTGGGAATCGCACAAACACAATGATGAGTTGCCAAATATGAATGATATGAATGAATTAAAAAAAAATAAATGTGACGTTCTAGAAAAGCTAGAAATAAATAAATCAGAAAAAAATAAAAATTTCATTACGATTCGAAAACATTCAAATAGTTTTTATACTTCTAATAATAGTCAGAATAATAAATTTGAATGTTATTATTGTAAACAATCTCACATGATATATGCATGTGAAGCATTTTTGAAATTGAATATTGATGACAGAATTGCAGAAGTGAAAAAATTGAAATTGTGTTTGAATTGCTTACACAGGGCACATTTGTCGTGGGAATGTAAATCGCAAAAGTGCAAAAAATGTGGCAAACCACACAATACGCTTTTGCATTTAGAGAAAGATTATCTTAATAAATCTAACACTGACGACGTTGAACAGAATATGCACAGAACAACGAATACGACTAATAGTGTGAAAACGATTTCGGCTAACAATAGCAATACTCGAGCAGTAGTTTCGCCGTCTTCGACTGATACATCACAATCAACAAAGATGTCAGTTGTTCGACATTCTATAGAGCAATCAGAAATGCACAAAATTGCAAGACAAGTTTTGTTATCAACTGCGATAATTTTAGTAAAAGACAAAAATAATATGAAGCAAAAATGTCGTGTACTGCTTGAAAGTGGCTCGCAGAGTCATTTCATAACGGGAAAAATGAGCAATATTTTAGGAATTCAGTCAATCAAGGTTAATTATGTAATAAAGGGAGTAAGTCAATCTTTGCAATATACAGGGTGTCCTCGAACTGCGTGGCTTAAATAAAACCGAAGATTCTTTGATTCCAAGAAAATTTGATTAGCCTGTTTACTTTTGCCTCAAGTGTCTTGTTTAGCCGGTAGAGGGCTTCAAAGTTGCAAAAATAATTTTGTTTTTTCGGTATAACTTGAGAACGTGATGGAGGACTTTTACAATATTTGGCAGGTGAGTTACTGTCAATAATAACCGTTTTTGAGAGCGGAGCATATAGCCTTAGAGACCATAGAAATTGCTCAAACTTGAGGATGTAACGGGAAAAGTGTCCAGAACTTTTTTGTGGTCGATGTAATTTACTCTATATTTTTTATGTAGATAGATTACCTAATTTGAAAACTTTTCTTACTCTTAGAAAATTTTGATAAAATCAACGGATTAGCTTGAAAAAAATAATTTCCGAGTCTCTGCAATTTTGGCTTACTAATTTTACTTGATTAAAATACCTTAGTTGCCTTTGCTTTTCTAATGTCATTTTGGCATTTGGAGAATTTATTCTCAAAACTGTCAGTTCTTACTTTGCTTTCCGTAAAAATTTTATAAAATTATGGCTCAAAATTCCACTAACACTGAAATGGTTAATATCTCGGTAAAACACGAATAATAAAAACAATAGAAATGGGGAAACGATGTGATTATTTAGGAAAAACAAATGCTAAATCAAAAGAAACAACAAAACTTTTTGGGAAATCGCTAAGGCATCAATTTTTCGAAATGTTGCCCATTTTCCTGAATACACAAATTAATTTGTTTCAAAAAATTGGATTGAACTCTGGCTAGTACTTCAGGATCATTCTTCAATAAATCCGCTTCATGATTAATTCGTTGCAACAATCCCTCTCGTGTGTTTACTGTAGCTGCATAAACTTTCGACTTCAAAGCGCCCCATAGAAAGAAGTCGCAGGGCGTCAAATCAGGGGAGCGGGCCGGCCAGTTCACTGGTGCATCGTGTCCTCTACGTATCCAGCGATCTGGATATTCCGCATTCAAATGTCGCCTCACAGCTAATGTGAAATGAGGAGGTGCACCATCATGGATAAACCAGGCCACGACGAATGTGTAAGGGCAAGTCTTCCAACAGTTCAAGTAGCCTTTGTTCCAAAAAGTTCAAGTAGTTCTCCCCGTTCAATCGATCGAGTATAACGGTAGGGCCAATTATAAAGTTATCCACAATTCCAACTCAAACATTGATTTTAGTTTGATTCTGAAAATATGTAACTTCCGTTTCATGAGAATTTTCATCAGCATAGAAATGTTCATTATGGAGGTTAAAAAGACCACATCTCGTGAAAGTATATTCGTCCGTGAACAGAATTCTTCTAAAAAAATTGGGGTTTGCGTTTTGTCTTTGGACAATAAGCCGACAGAAATCTAGCCGATGACCTGGATCCATGGGCAATAAGTCTTGAACTGTTTTAATATGATAGGGATACAACAGTTCTTCTTTCAGTACATTAT
Organism: Endomychus coccineus; assembly: GCA_958510875.1. Classification (NCBI taxonomy): domain Eukaryota; kingdom Metazoa; phylum Arthropoda; class Insecta; order Coleoptera; family Endomychidae; genus Endomychus; species Endomychus coccineus. The sequence goes on from OY294070.1 coordinate 78,336,040, forward strand.
GAACTAATGATTTTGAGGCTCCAATACGAAGTCCCAAACGTAGTGTGCTTATCCCAGGTTCAGTTTCAACCGCTTCCAGTATCGCTTCTTCGAGATCTAACGTCCTTCTTGTCCGTCTGAGCCCAGTTTCTCTGCGATTTGCTTCAAATTTGCCAGTTTCGCGAAGGTTTGCCGATTTGGAATTCTGCGATGCGGATATCTTTCTCTTCTCCGGCCATTGCAACGACAAAGTCCATAAATCAATAACATATCAACCATTTCAGTGTTAGTGAAATTTTGAGCCATAATTTTATAAAATTTTTACGGAAAGCAAAGTAAAAACTGACAGTTTTGAGAATAAATTCTTCAAATGCCAAAATGACATTAGAAAAGCAAAGGCAACTAAGGTATTTTAATCAAGTAAAATTAGTAAGCCAAAATTGCAGAGACTCGAAAATTAATTTTTCAAGCTAATCTGTTGATTTTATCAAAATTTTCTAAGAGTAAGAAAAGTTTTCAAATTAGATAAGCTATCTACGTAAAAAATATCGAGTGAATTACATTGACCACAAAAAAGTTCTGGACACTTTTCCCAGTACATCCTCAAGTTTGAGCCATTTCTATGGCCTCTAAGGCTCTGTGCTCCACTCTCAAAAATGGCCATTATTGACAGTAACTCACCTGCTGAATATTGTAACTTCATCACGTTCTCAAGTTATACCGAAAAAACAAAATTATTTTTGCAATTTTGAAGCCATCTACCTGGTAAACAAGAGACTTGATGCAAAAGTAAAAAGGCTCAGCAACTTTTTTTCGAATCAAAGAATCTTCGGATTTATTTTGGTCACGCAGTTCGAGGACACCCTGTATAAAATCTCAAATCAAGGTGAACATTTCGTCTTGTAATTCTCAATTTAACACAAATATAAATTGTTTGGTTATTCCGGTAATAAGAGATAAATTACCTCTAGTTTCGTTTGGTAAAGAAAATTTGGGAATACCAGATAATATACAATTAGCCGATCCTCATTTTAATGAATCAAGAGAGATTGATATGTTGCTTGGTTCAAATGTTTTTTGGTCTCTATTGGGCAAAAGACAAACAATTAGAAACAATAATTTACCGTTAATACAAGAGACTAAATTAGGATGGGTTATTGATGGAAATTTGAATTTACCAACAAGGACAACTGAATTATCAAGCTATTTTAATATTGATATGGAAAATTCTATTGATGAAAAAATTACTAAATTCTGAAATACAGAAGAAATCAATATCAATAAATCACAATTATTGTCAAATACGGAAAAATTTTGTGAAAATCAGTTTTCTTCAACAACAAGAAGAGCAAAAGATGGACGCTTCATTGTAAGCATGCCAAAGAACCAAGACTTAATTAGTAAGCTGGGTGATTCTAAGCAAATTGCAATAAATCGGTTTCATGCTCTTGAAAGGAAATTGAAAAAATCTAAAGAATTAAAACAACAATATAATGAATTTATTGAAGAATATAAAAATTTGGGTCATATGACAAAAATTATGAAAGATAATGAAAATAATAAGACAATAGAGTATTATTTTCCACATCATGCGGTGTTAAAGGATTCTAGTATTACTACTAAATTACGCGTGGTGTTTGATGGCAGTGCGAAATCCGATAGTGGAATATCATTGAATGATGCACAATTTGGTGGTCCAACTCTTCAAAGAGATTTATTTTCAATAATATTAACTTTTCGCAAACATAAATATGTAATAACAGCTGACGTGTCTAAAATGTACAGACAAATTCTTATTGATAAAGATCAGCGTAGTCTACAAAGGATATTTTGGAGATCTGATTCTGAGAGTGAATTAGAATGCTATGAATTGAACACGATGACTTACGGTACTGCTTCTGCACCGTACTTAGCAGTCAGATGTTTGTTCCAATTGGCATATGAAAATGAAGATTCATTTCCTAATGAATGTGAAATTATGAAAAATTGTTTTTATATGGACGACCTTCTGGCAGGTGCAAATTCAATGTCAGAAGTCATAGAAATTCAAAGAAATATTTCAGATATACTTAGTCAGGGCAAATTTGATTTAAGAAAATGGTTAAGTAATGACCAAAATATAATGAAAAATCTTAAAATAAATTCAGATTTAGAATGTAGTATTTTACAGCTTGGCGAAAATCAAAATAATAAAACACTTGGTATATATTGGAATGCCCATTTAGATATCATACAATATTCAATTAAGCAAATTGATGTCTCAAAAAATATAACAAAACGAATTATTTTGTCTTGTATTTGTCAAATATTCGATCCGTTAGGATTATTGGGTCTCGTAATAATTGTAGCAAAAATGATAATACAAGAATTATGGAAATCTAATCTATCATGGGACGAACCGATTGATCAAAATTTAAATATTAAATGGAAAGAATTTCAGAGAGAATTACCTATTTTAAATAAGATGCAAATACCTCGTTACATTTTAATTAGCGAACAAAATATAAGAATAGAGTTGCACGGTTTTGCCGATGCATCGGAATGTGCATTTGGATCTTGTGTTTATATACGTTGCATAAGTTCATCAGAGCAAATTATGTCGCATTTACTTTGCGCAAAATGACGTGTTGCGCCCTTAAAAAGGTTGACACTTCCGCATTTGGAATTGAATGCAGTGATATTACTTGCACATTTAGTAAAAAAAATCATTGATGTGATGGGAATTCATTTCCATCAAAATATTATTGGTCGGATTCGACAATAGTATTGAATTGGCTAGAGAATGCTCCAAATAGTTGGAAGACTTTTGTAGCCAACAGAGTTGCTGAAATTCAATCTATAACACAAATTGAAGATTGGTATCATGTGAAATCAGTAGACAACCCTGCGGATTTGATATCTAGAGGATGCAGTCCTACTATGTTGATAGACTCAAAGTTATGGTGGTATGGACCAACCTGGCTTCAAAAAGATGAGAATATATGTTTTATACAAGTTGAAATCGAACTAGGAGAAGAAATTTCCGACAAGCGATCAAGTTGCAATATTGTTATGGCCACAAATAATATTGACATATTCTCTAAATATTCTTCTCTGAAGAAATTACAGAGAATAGTGGCGTGCATATTAGGATTTAGAAATAATACAAGATTATGTCGAGAGAATAGAATTATTGGACCATTGACACAATCAGAATTGAAATGTACATTGGATACATTATTAAGAATTTGTCAACAAGAATGTTTTTATTTTGATTACAATAATTTAATCATAGGCAAGCCTTTAAACATAAGAAGTAAGATATTATCTTTAAATCCATTCATTGATAATAACAAGTTAATAAGAGTTGGCGGCAGAATTACAAATTCTAGGGGACAATATGATAAAGTGCCTCATAAACATTGCCTCATAAACATAAATTGACTGAACTAATATTGAAAGAGAGACATACAAATTTATTGCATTGTGGCGCTCAAGCACTATTATATAATATTAGAGAAAATTATTGGCCTATTTCAGGACGCAAATTACCAAAGACATTGTGAAAAAATGTATCACTTGTTTCAAAAGTAATCCTAGAGGAATAGATTACCTCATGGGAAATTTACCTGAATTTAGAGTCAATCCGTCATTACCATTTTTAAACGTTGGAATAGATTATGGAGGTCCATTTTCACTGAAAGAACGTATAGGTCGTGGAGCGAAATTCATAAAGGGATATTTGTGTTTATTCATTTGTATGTCCACTAAGGCAGTGCACTTAGAGGCTGTTTCAAATTTAACCACTGAATCATTTATTGCAACATTAAAACGTTTTATGGCCCGACGCGGTAAACCAAATAATATATTTTCTGATAATGGTTCAAATTTTGTTGGAGCCAATAATGAAATTAAACAACTTTATAAGTTTGTCGAATCAATGTCTGAGGTAATAGGTAATTTTTTAATCAACGATAATATTAAATTGCATTTTATACCCGCGAGATCTGCCACGTTTGGAGGTCTATGGGAGGCAGGCATAGAAAGTAGTAAATATCATTTGAAAAGAATTATGGGTAATGCATCATTAACATTTGAGGAATTTTCGACGGCACTAGCTCAGATTGAGGGCGTCCTAAATTCAAGACCCCTATCCCCCCTATCCTCTGATCCTGAAGATGTCACAGCTTTGACACCTGGACATTTTTTAATTGGAAGATCGTTGGTTGCTATCCCAGAACATGATTTAAGCGAAATATCAGAAAATCGACTCAACCGTTATCAAAAATTGCAAAGGATGTATCAACATATTTGGGCCCGTTGGCAAAAAGAATACATTTCTGAATTACAGTCCAGGACCAAGTGGAAGCAGCATTTTTCACAATTTCTCAAAGTGGGAACCTTAGTATTATTAAAGGAAGACAACATTCCGGTGCTGAATTGGCAGCTAGGCAGACAAAGTGAAAGATCGTGTAGTGAAAAGAGCAGTGTCGCGAGTCTGTGCACTACCGATTGATGATTGACGATTGTTAACCTATCATCAAATTCAATGTTTGAGCAATTCTCAATGTTACCATATTTTGTTTTATATTGTATTTACTTTTTTTGAAAGGCAATACTTTCAAGGCGACCGGTATATAAAATCATAAATGATACGGCACTGTATTGCGTCTTCGAATGTTTTATTTGTTATTGTAATTGATTTGACTTTTAGAGAGACGAATTGTCAATTAGAATTAATTCACACGATTTTGTATACAATTATAAAATCAGATAATAAATATATTAATTTCATACAGTCCACTTAATTATATCAAAACAGATGGATTGCCAATATCTGAAATAATACTTATTGAGACAGCGGCTGGAGAATTGGAGTTATTGGGGATGAATGAAGATCAGGCATTGTGTGCCCACCTCTGTTATATTGTATTATGGCAATGGTGTGTGTACAGTATCTGCGGACAGCTTTAACTAATTTTACACCAATTTTTAGAAATTTGACTGAAGATTGTTCTTACATTTTATTATTAAATAGTTTTATGATATAGATTTCTGTGATATTTAATTCTTATTATATTATTGAATTACAATACTAAAACTTTGAAATGATTATTTTCTTCCTCATAGTTCTATTTTTATGCTTTATGTTATGATGATATTGTTTCCATTTTTTTATTTTGTGACTTGTGAAAATTTGCAATTATATTAAATTCATTTTCTTATTTGTTCATGGCTCTTTATAGAATATTAAAAACTGGATTGCGGCTCCCTCAGGCCTTATGTGTGGCCACCCCTGCTATATTGTATTACGGCAATGGTGTGTGTACAGTACACAAATGGTACTCATGGGTTAATTCTCAAGAACATCTCGAGCTATAATAGTCTGACGTTGAGCGTCTTCTACGTCTAGGACGAAATAACTTCCAACAATAACAAATCACCATAAATTCCATCCTTACTAAAGGATTGCCATTCGGATCGTACTCGATTCCTGCCGAATGCAGAGCAGAGCCTACTGAAATCGAATCTGAACTGTGATAATCTATCACAGCGGCAATCATAATTAACATCCAGCCTGCTGTACAAATTAACTCATCTATGGGGATTTACCCCAATGTAGTGATGGGCCTTACCGATATGAGGGTAGTCAGGATGACAGAGTGCTCGTAAAATCACCAAAGCCGACTGAATTATTGCCGGAGTCGCATATAGACCAGACAACGAACCGGAAAAAAAATATAGTAAGCTAGAATTTCAAAATTTCCCTTGCATTTTGTTCCTTGTACCCCATAGATCATTCATGATTATCAATACCGTGAGGGTCGACCTTCCTACCCCGCCAAAACGAGGTTTCAACTCATCAGAGGAGCATTCTCATAAAAGCAATCCAAAAACTTGGAAAATTGATGAATTTTGGGTCACTGATCACGATTCTGAAGTTAGTTCTCTCGGGAACTCCTTCCAGATGGAAAATTTGGGAAATTTATATGTAATATATAATTTATAATTTTACTGCAAAAATTATCTCTAGTAGGTATTTTGAGTCGCTGATCACGATTCCGCTGTTATTTTTTCTTAAAAACTCCCTCCAGATGAGAAATTCGGGAAATTTGAGATTTTCCTGAGACAGTTATGACTGATAAAGTATAATTTTGTTGCATAAATGACCTCCAGTAGGTTTTTAGTGTCGCTGATCACGATTCCGCTGTTATTTTTCACAAAAAACACTCTCCAGATGGGAAATTCGGGAAATTTGAGATTTTTTTTGAGAAAAATAACAGCGGAATTGTGATCAGCGACCCAAAAAACATACTAGGGGTCATTTTCGGCTCTTCATTCATCAATTTTCTGAGCTTTTGGATTGTTTTTATAAGAATGCTCCTCTGAGGAGATGAAACCTCGCTTTGGGGGGGTAGAAAGGTCGACCCTCGCGGTCTTGATAATAATGAATGATCTATGGGGTATTAGGAACAAAATGCAAACAACATTTTGAAATTCTAGCTTACTATATTTTTTTTTCCGGTTCGTTGCCTGGACTATGTACGACTCCGGCAATTATTCTGCCTGCTTTGGTGATTTTAGAAGCACTCTGTCATCCCGACTATACCCTCATATCGGTAAGACCTATTACTACATTGGGCGCAAATCCCCATAGATGAGTTGGTTTGTACAGCAGGCTGGATGGTAATTATGATTGCCGCTATGATAGATCATCACAGTTCAAATTCGATCTCATGAGGCGCACCCCAGTAGACCCTGCGCTGAATTCGGCAGGAATCCAGTACGATCCGAATGACATTCCTTTAGTGAGGATGGAATTCATGGTGAATTGTTATTGTCGGAAGTTTTCTCGTCCTAGACGTAGAAGATGCTCAACGTCAGATTATTATAGCTCGAGATGTTCTTCTTGGGAATTTACCCATGACTACCATTTGTGTACTGTACACACACCATTGCCGTAATACAATATAGCAGGGGTTGCCACACATCAGGCCTGAGGGAGCCGCAGTCCAGTTTTCAATATTCTATAAAGAGCCATAAACAAATAAAAATTATTTAATATAATTGCATATTTTCACAAGTCACAAAATAAAAAAAATGGAAACAATATCATCATAACATATAAGCATAAAAATAGAACCATGAAAAAGAAAATAGTTATTTCAAAATTTTAGTATTGGAATTCAAATATACCTAATAAGAATCAAATATCACAGGAATCTATATCATAAAACTATTTAATAATAAAATCGAAGAACAACATTCAGTCAAATTTTTAAAAATTGGTGTATTATTAGTTAAAGCTGTCCGCAGATACTGTACACACACCATTGCCATAATACCATAATACAATATAAAAGGGGTGGGCACACAATGCCTGATCTTCATTCATCTCCAATAACTCCAGTTCTCCAGCCGCTGTTTCAATAAGTATCATGTCAGATATTGGCAATCTATCCTCAATAATATCACGAATAAATGGATTCACAAAACATGTAAAGGTAGATTTGAAACTTTTCAAATCTTCAAACCTATTTTTGGAATTTGATTGTAATTCTTGTAATTTTTCTTCATATTCATCTAACTTTTCTTCTTTCATATTAATTACATTTTTTCTATTACTCGTGAAGAATGGTTAAATTTTAGATCGGTTGAAAAAATTGCTCATATAAGCACTCCACAGCATTCCTAGGATTATTTTCTGAATTTAGGTCTACTTATTGATTCTTCTAAATACGTAGACGCCATAAGTCTGAACTTGATTCGAAATAACAAATGACAGTATTTGATTTCGAAAGTAGGTACTCTACTCTCCAGCATGATGGATGCATCATTATCTTTTATTTTCTCCGTATACCAAACTTGGAAATTTCACTAAGTCAGGGAGATCATACATTTGTGTGACGCTTTACAATTCATTATGATGATGAAATGCTGAATCCTATTGATGCTTGCGAGCAATAGTCAGTGGTTCCCAACCTTTGTTTACAATTTGAATTCTTGAAATTCATACATATCAGTTTGAGATTTGATAGTGGTGACAAGTGCATTTCGAGATCTGCAATAGTTCGATATTAATTAGAAAATGGAAGACATAAACTCTTTATCTCTAGAACAAAAAGTCGACATCATATTAAAAACCGTCGTGCAAATGAGTGACGATCTAAAAAACTGTGAGAGTCGATATAAATGAACTCAAACAAGAAAACGAACAACTGAAAATGGAAGTGAATACACTACATAAACAATTAAATGTTCTTGAATCCTACTCCAGACTAAACTGTGTAGTATTCTACGGAATAAACGAGAAAGAAAATGAAGATCAAGTGAAGGTTGAAAGTACTGTTTTAGACATCATCAAAACAAAAATGCTGATACCAATAGAAAAAGAAGATATCGAAATGACTCGTAGAATAGGGCGTAACAAGAACGGTAAAAGACCGGTACTTCTGAAACTTCTAAGTTACAAGGTAAGAGAAAACATACTCAGAAATGGCAAGAAATTGATAAATACCAATCATTCAGTGACATCTTTCCTCTCCCAGAGTGACTTGCCAAATTTTAGCCCAACAACAAGGAAAAAAATCTTCCATCAAAAGTGACAAACTTATTATAAATGGTAAACACCACAACATTGAAGACTGCGAGAAGCTTTTTGGGAAAACGATACCTCTGGAAACTGATGTGAATGCTCAAGACAGGGGTAATTTCTCCGGAGCCATCAAGGCCACCATAAAACCAACACGTGACGGAAAATCGTCCAATCAGATAACATCGCGTCCAAACCTGAGAAGCACGTCAAAAAACGACTAGATGGCATAATCACTATTATGCATCAAAACATCCAGAGTATTCGGAATTAAATAGAAGATATCACAACTTTTTTACTGGAATGTGAAGAAAAGGGACAAAGAGTGGATATTTTATGTTTTTCGGAAAGTTGGCTAAAAACTGGTGAAATCGATACATTGAATATTACCAATTACAAATCAGTATCAAATTTCTCTAGATCCATGTACTCACACGGAGGTGTTTTAATTTTCTCGCATGTTAATGTTATTCTTGAAAAAATAGGCAATTTGAAAACCGAGTGTGTGGAAAAAGTTATCGAATTCACAGCTGCAATAGATAAAATAAATAAAATGATCATACTTTGTATATACAGAGCGCCAACTGGTAAGTTGAATGTATTTTTTGACATACTATATGATCTAATCACCGAATTGAACAAGCAGTTTCTCAATCATAAAATTATAATTAGCGGAGATTTCAATATCGACCTTAAAATTGATAACGATAACAAAAAAGATTTCATGTACCTACTAGGAATATTCAACCTCCGCATAACTATAACCACCCCCACTAGAATAACATTCAATTCAGAGACGATTATAGATAACATAATAACGAATGTCGATGAAGATGAAATTTTGAACATTCAAAATGACTTCTATGGACTGTCAGACCATAACGGTCAGATGATATCGCTAAAAAATAACGCCCTATTAACTATTCAAGAAGCAAGTATACATAAAAGAATATTCAATTTTACAAACGAAAACAAATTCAGAGAATTATTGAATGCCTCTGACTGGGAAGTTCTTTTTCATCTCACAGAAACCAACACAGCTTTCGAACAATTTTATGAGACTCTCCTCAGTTGTTTCGAATCAGCTTTCCCCGTCAAAAAAATCAAATGTAGATCCAAACCAAACAATCGCGGGTGGTTAACGAACGGAATCAGAACATCCTGTGAAAATAAGCGTTGCCTCCTTTACCTGAAGAGATTCACGAATAATATAATGTTCTTGAAATACGTAAAAAAGTACTGCAACCTGCTCAAAAATTTGATTAACCAGGCTAAACAACAACAGATTATAGAAATCGTCAACGAGTCTGAATGTAAAATAAGAACCACTTGGGAAATAATTAATGCAAATATAAATAAAAAAAAATTATTCAATATACCAGTTAATATAAAACTGAAAATAAACAATGAAGTTATAGATGACCCAGAAGATGTCGCAAATTAATTTCTTGATATTTTCCTAAATGTTGTAAGCACACTGGATATAAAATCTAATAACACTAAATCCCACTACGATTACTTGAAAAATGTGAAAATTTCTCATCCAGATTCTCTCTTTTTTAAACCAGTAACTGAATCAGATACAGAAATAACATTAAAACAACTAAAGAATAAAAAGTCTACCGGCCATGATAACATTCCAATCACAATTATAAAAAAAAATGCTGACATCCTTAAAAGACCATTAACATACCTTGTTAACTTATCTTTAAAATCTGGTGTATACCCAAACATTTTTAAAAAGACAGTAATCAATCCACTGTTCAAAAAAGGTGATAAAGAACAACCAACAAATTACCGTCCCATATCACTGCTGCCATCTCCTTCTAAAATTCTGGAAAGTGTTGTAAAAGAACAAACAATTAGCTTCCTAGATAAACACGACATTCTCACGAAATCGCAATACGGGTTCAGAAAAAATATGAACACTTCGGATGCTACATACGATCTCATGAACAAACTTAACATCAAAATTGAAAATAAACAAATTCCACTAGTTACATTTTGCGATCTATCTAAAGCGTTTGACTGTGTTGATCACTCTATTTTATTACATAAATTGGAATTCTATGGCATACGAGGTATTGCGTACAACTGGTTCGAATCATATCTATCTGAGCGCGAAATCTTCATTCGAATAACACATAATCGTAATTCACAAATAAAACAAAATCACTCTAATAACGGTAAACTTAAATATGGTGTTCCCCAGGGATCAATTCTTGGTCCGATATTATTCTTGATTTACATTAATGACTTAGTGGCTAATTTTCCGTCTGTAGAATTCTGCATATTTGCTGACGATACGAGTGTAATAGACTCAAGCGATAACATTGAAGATTTGTCGGTATCGTCATCCCAACAGCTAACAGAAATAATGCACTGGTTCTCCTCAAATAAGTTATGTTTTAATACAGAAAAAACACATAGTATAACATTCCATCCAAATAATGATACAAACCAAATCAATATCGAAACACCTTATGGGGGAATACAGGGGACAAAAAATGTAAAATTTCTCGGAACTTACATAGACGAAAAATTGGATTGGAAACAACTGTGCTACATTCGCAATATCTACCATAAGAAAAAACATTGGTAAAGAAACATCAATTACAGTATATTACGCTTATTTCTACAGTCTAGTCCAATATGGTATAGAGTTTTGGGGACATTCAGTAGATATCAACAGCACATTCATAATACAAAAAAGAGCTCTCAGAGCTATTTGTGGAATAAAACGAACCGAATCCTGCAGGAGTCATTTTGAAAATCTGAAAGTAATGACAATTACAAATTTGTATCTTTATCGTCTTTCCTTGTTAGCTTTCAAAAAAAAAAACATGAACTAGAACAATTCACGGAAATCCACAATTATGACACGCGAAACAAAAACAAGTATATACCACCCCAATTCAATTATACAGTGAACAGAAAAGATCCCTTATATATCGCAATAAAAACATTCAATCACCTTCCGTCCTCAATGACAGGAATAATTTCTCTTAACTTTTTTAAAATTAAGGTCAAAAAATTTTTTCAAACTCACATTTATTACGATACCAGAGAATTCTTCAATGACCACATATAAATCGTTTTATTATAATAACCATCAACATTTTTCTTTCTTTTATTATTAACATTCAATAGTATCATTTCACCAAAAACTAACTTATTATTACTAACTATACTTATTGTGTAATTATATGTGTGTAAAAACAACTCAAAATGAACTACACTTCTCAATAGCTCACATGAGCTTCAGCATACATGAAAATCATTCCATTGTAAAAAGTATATTAGAACTGTATTCGAGAAATAAATTCTTATTCTTATAATATTGCGTATAGCTCAGCATTTTCTTTCTCGCGATAACTGACAGATTAATATTGTTTACAATTTGAAGTCTTGAAATTCATACATATCAAGGCAATATTGTGTTTAGCTTAGCATTTTCCTTTCAGTGATAACTGGCAGATTAATATTTAACAGTTATATTTTTTATTGTTTCCCATCCCACTCATACGGTTGGCTGAGCATTTACTTCCCCTTCCCACGAAAACTGACAAAATAATACTTATTTTTAAGTTCAAATTTATGCAATTCATATTTGTTATTGGTCATACCTAAACTGTTCAATTTCGGGCATATAATGTATCATTAGCTTGAATTCATTGGCGACAATATTTGGCATGTTTGCAACGATAAGGACATTCATGAACAGAAAAATGGGACCTCCATGAAATGGAAGAATACATTTTTTTGAGCAAACATCTTAGCTTCTTCTCCCAACTTGGATAGTTTGAAAATTTGTTAATCAAATTTTAATAATGGAATTCAATTGGTATTAATTAAACGATTGAGTAAACACGTTGAAGAAGACTTGAACAAAGACCTGATAGAGGAACCTTGTGATGAAAACAGTAACGCAAAAACTAAAACTTTTCTAAATGAATCCCTTACTGAAGAAGAAATTGCTAATGGATCCATTCACGACGAAACGGGAGTCGGTCTGTAAGATCATTCCATCAACTATGGTAAGCAATTGTATGATTCTTATCAGTTTTCATTAACAAATATACAGGGCGATTCGTTTTAGTGACCTATTTCCCAATAATTCACATATATAATATACGACATCGTTGTATCGGCAACAATTAATTGAAACTATGCACAACTGTCTGCTACTTTCAATTGTAACGAGAGTTGCAGCTAACTTTGTTATTTCATATGAAGATATTCTCAATAAAGCATCTTATGCAAGATGGTGCATCGTGTACGATTCAAGCAAAACACTATCACACACGATCATTCGAACATCTAACCCCTAACCTAACCTACCGATAGTAACTTATGAGTGTCCCATTTAAAAAATCTTGGATACGTTCTAATGACGCTGTATGATTGGAAATGTAACATAATATGCTCTCCTAGAGGTCCCGCACAGTAATTAAAATAAATCAATTCGAAATGTTGAACGGTTTTCCTCAAATCCTTAAATTACGATACCACGTCCTGTATATTTTGACTTATTTCAATACTAAATGGCCGTGAATTCCATAATGAAACGGTTATCGATATCTGAATGGCACAAGATGTTTTTATTTCAATACCTAATGAAATATTCGAATCACACAGTCACATAATTACTGTTGTTGTATTACAGACAGACTTGCGAAACGGTTGCGAACTGTCAAGAAACATGTTTGTTTCTTCTGTGATGGTGTACAAAATGATATTACAAGGCATTTGATGAGACAGCATAAGTCGGAAAAATTGGTCCAAGACGCCTTGAGACTTGACAAAGGTAACTATCAAGACATTCATTTATTTTTGCCGGGTTGTATTCTTTTTGTGCACGATATATGTCGAATAGATGATATGGGTAGAATTCGATAATAAGTACGTGTCTAAATTTTTGGGAACTCGCTTAATTTTGAAGATAGAAGGTTACAGTTTCACCACACTGTACTACTGTTTAATTGAAAATTATCACTTTTGGCACACTTGGCTTATTAGAAAAACTACAAATACTAGATCTCATTTTATGTGATTTAGACGTAAATCTTCTTATCTCAAAATGCTTTCTAACGGAGCTAGATCTCTTTAAAGATGACGCGTCAACATCGGTACAATTGAAATAACTTCAAAACAGATTCCTGTTGAATTATATCATTTAACTATTATTTATTGGAATGTGCACGTTCAAAAATGACGTGACTACGATTTCTCTATTGTATTCCGAAGCGGCTCGTTTGGATGAAGTATTGGATAGCTTCATTCATAATTTTCTTGTCTTTGAAAATTTCGCGATTTCTTCATGATATTTTACAAATTTCGATTTTTTTTTACAAATTTTTGATACTCTCATCTCACGTCTCTATGACGAACCGTTTCCGAGGGAAATCGATTCAAAATTTTCATGTGTCATGTATGTAGTATGCATACGTTTCCATTAACTGAAAATTAAGGTTCTGAATTGTGGAAGATGGCTATGGAAAAGGAAGAAAATGACATTTGTATGTATTTCAAATTGTTCTTATTCCACAAACTAATAATTTATTTGAAGAGTAGTCTTTTTCGACACTCTACAATTATCATTATCACTTACACTTTGTATTCTTTTTTATAGGTCCGATCGAAAGGCACTCAGCTTCCGAGCTAATTCGAAAACAAGGAACAAGATTTAAAATATTCCACAATCAATAAATTTCCACCCGTCATATTGGTTGGGTCTCTACCTTAGACCAACGAAATGACACCGACGCCTTGTCCTTATTGCAATGGAATTTATTCTAGTAAGAATATTAAAAACCACAACAGACTGTTCTGTAAGCATAGGAAATATAAGACGACTATCCATGCAGCAATTGCAAAGAAGTTACATTTGAAATGTATTCCTTCTGATATTCCGGATGGCGTGCTTGAAATTTTAAGTCTAATTAGAGCTGAAAAAACCTTACAGTTAGTGATCAAAGATTCTCTTATCATGTGTTATGCACAAAAAATGGCACAAAAATACTCTGTTCCTATTCACCATAATAATATGATAGCAAGTCATTCACGGACTTTTGCCAAGTTAGTGGCAACAGTTGATAAATCTTTATTATACGTGAAAGAAATTCTACATTCGAGCCAGTACAAAAATGTTGTCAAGGCTGTTCATATTTTGGCGGGTCTATCAAATGGAATATTTTTACGTTCAACTGTTGCTGATTAATGTTACAATTTGATGATACATACTATTAAAGTTGCCAAATGCATAGTTATTGAACAGAGTGACGAAACTTTTCAACACAATATTCAGCAATTTCACTTCCTGCTATAGCATAGTCAAAATGCAGGTATAACCAAAATTGCTAGTGGAAGCAGAACTCGTCAACAAAGACAACATATAGAAAAATTGCCTACACCGGAAGCTATCCATGATTTCCTAGGAATTATTAATCTTCGAGTTGATAAAAATTACGATGAATTGAAATCTGATGCAACAGTACAAAATTGGTGTGATTTAACGAAAACCGTTTTGATTTCTTTAATGGTGTTCAACAGAAAGAGACCAGGAGATATTGAAAGGACTGAAGTTATCGAATTTAATAATATGCTAAAGGTTCAAAAAGAGGATATACGAGGTTCAAATGACTTTGAGAAAGAGCAAGCCAATAATTTTGTTACGTTTACTACAAAAGGGAAGCTTAACCAAAAAGCTCCAATTTTATGTCCAAGAAGAAATTTGGAAACTCTTGAATCACTAACTACATTGAGAGATAACGTTGGTTTACCTCCCTCAAAAATTCGTCTGTTTGCTTATCCCAAGGGAAAAAGGTTGTCCTATTTGAAAGCTAGTATGATACTCCAACAATTCTGTGAGGCGAGTAATTTCAATATTTCAATAACAATTCATTCAACTCAACAGAACTCAAAAAACAATTGGCAACCTTCACTACAGCTCTTCCTGACAATCAACAGTCTATAGTTGGTAACTTCATGGGTCATAGCTTACTGATTAACAATTCTATTTACAAACAACCACACTGGTTGACACACATAGTCAATATGAGTCAAATTTCACAGAACGCTTGTGGTCTTATGCAGAATATTCAACAAGTGCAATTACCGCCTGCAGATAACAGTACTAGTGGCGAATTATCCACTTCTAGTAACAGCGTCCAGAGTGTGCGAGCATCAGTAAATACTACACCTCAGAATGAAGAACAAGAATTCAGAAAAGAAGACTCTTATTCTGAAGATAATGCTATTCATCCGATGCCATGTTCTTCAAGGGTAATTGAAGATTCCGAACCCGAAAATGTTAGGGCTGCAACTCCTCCAATTTCAACCAATTCTCGTCCATCGAAATGGATGACTCCTCATAAGGTTACGGTTCGCTTTTCGATCCTATTTCGATAATAACACCCATACCTGGATCTACAGTCATTAAAATTATTTTACAAACCACGGATCTCAAACAAGTCTGTATTGCAAATTCGAACATGGATTAGGAATCAATTGGCTATTAAATCGTCTGGTAAGTTTTAGTTAGGACAATTAATTCATACTTCTTCCCATGTATTGCTAAAAAATATATTCTTCATCTGTTTTTTCTGTTTATCAGTAATACATTATACTTTGCTGAAGCCATTCATATTGCTGTGCAAAGTCGTTCACTATATTTTGACACTACGTCATCTCTTTTACTGACAGCTATAGAGGCGAGACTTGAGTTTATGACTAAAGAAAGGAATATTTTAAATCGTTTTTTAGTTCTTGATATACCTACTCACCATGCTGTACGTACACTAATTTTTTTAATTTAATTCAATAGACCTTAGCAAGCTACGATATAAGCTAGTCAAGGAGACTCTAAAACGATCTCGATAAACATATAGTGTTCCGTAAGAAACAACACCTAGTATCTGCAATATTGCCATTACCTGTATATAAACTATAATAATTTTGCTTTGTGTAGAATTATTACTGTAGCTATCACGTTAAAAATCCTATGTTGATATTTTCAAGGGCATAAAAGCTATTCAGATTTTTCCGTCTACTGATTGGCCTTGTATGTATCAGACAGTAAAACCGATTTTCAGAATATCCCTTCCTTTTTTCTAAAGTCGCCGCATTTATGCACCAAACGGTATGAAAAAGTTTCATATGACGTTATCAGCTTCCTTCTTTATATTTTTAATACTATTTGAAAATGTTGAGAGATACAATTCTATCCGAAACAGTTATTTGTTCACGGTCTACCATGTTCAGAATCTTGATTTGTAGGTGCTAAAATCTCGGAACCGTTAAAATATACAAATATTTGTCACATAGTTACTTTCACCTTTCATATTCCTAGATTAATAGTGTCAGAAAATATTACGACTCGCAGCTTGTTCTGAACCCCTTAGTATGCAACACACATTTTCTATTGTACCCTTCAATACACTTTTTTCCAAATCTTGGAATTAAAAAAACATACTTGAGAACTTTAAATGTGTACACATTTACTGTTTAACAAGTAGTACATGTTTCTTAATATTTTAGGCTCACGCAGAAGGAAAACTGGTTGGTCCACTCCTCAAAAACAAATAATGAGGGAACTGTTCAAAAATGTCTACAACGGTGAAGGTGCTACAAAATTTCCGGGTCAACGGGTGCTGAGCGATGCAATAGACAGGGAGCCATTGTCAAGAAACAAATGTACGAATGTTATTAGAAGCTTTTTGCAACATGATTTCAAATATATCAAATGGCAGGAATCACAACATAATATATAATGTATATATGTGAACAATATGTTGGACATTGATATCAATTTTTCTAGATCTATCCGTAAGAAAGTACATATATTTTTGATTGGTTGGATTTTGAGCATTTTGAGTTTTGCAACTTCAATTCAATTATGAATTTTTTTTACGTTTTATACACGTAATAACACGTTCTCCTTGCACTTAGTGATATATTTTGGATCTTTTGCGACATCCCAATATTTTGTAATGAACTATAAAAGAGTTTATTACTGTGGAGTGTGGATACTCTGTAACAATATAAAAAGAAATAATCAACCTTATCCACTGAATTGCTATTAGTACGACCTTTCGGCTACCGAGTCGAAAAATGTTCACTCCGATGATGATTACTTGGTAGTCGAAAGGTCCTTAGTACTTATAGTATTTTAGTGGATAAGGGTGATTATTTCGTATTTATACCATTACTTTGTAATGAAAAACAAAAATTGATCTTGTTCTTTCATTTCGTTAATATTATTGGACGGATGTCTGTCGTGAATCATGTTTACGCGTGCAATGAAGGGAGTGTAGCTTAGGGATTTGGTCTCTTTGAACTTATGTTAATATGACCTTAATATGTCATTCGGAGGCTGTCTCTCCGTATTTATTTTCAAATCCTTTATTGTCATTCAGTCGTTGTATTATCATGTATTTGTCATTTTCGTTTATTTTTCACAATTACAAAGGTGACGCACGAAATTCAAAATTCAAATTTGTGAAAATAGTGAGGGAAAACGTTGAAACGTTCAAAATGATTATGGCTGTCATATCGGATGTCAATGACGCAGTGCCTTCTTGCCACTATTATTCAAATGTGATCATGAAGGCCACTGCGACCGATATGACAGCCACAATCATTCTAAAACAGAGCTTTTTCAAATTCACAAGCTTTCTCAAAGTTTTGCCTTATTATAGTCACAAATTCTCATTTTGAATTTTGTGCATTTCTTCATGGTAATCCTGTTTTATTTTACATAGTTTTGAGGAAATTGTTATATTATGTATTCGTCAGATTTCGTTTATCCGTTTCTATTCCCCATAATAATATTATACCTACTCCTTTACAGACTTTTGCTAAGTAAGTGGCAACTATAAGAGCGGATAACATTAATATCAATTTCTTCCACATTCATTCTTAAGCGAGTACAAATATTTGCGATTTTCTGGATTTGGGCGTTTGCAACTTCAATTCAATCATGAATAATTTTATTTTCTCACGTTTTATACACGTAATAACACGTTCTCCTTGCACATAGTGATATATTTTGTATCTTTTGCGACATCCCAATATTTTGTAATGAACTATAGAAGAGTTCATTACTGTGGGGTGTGAATACTCTGTAACAATATAAATAAGAAATAATCAACCTTATCCACTAAATTACTATTATAGTCCAGTCGCCAGAGGAAAAAATAGGTAAAAAAATTTGGAGGTGTAAATTTGCAGTGTTTTTATAAGTATTTTGGTGTCCTGAAAATCACAAAAATAGTCAAAAAATTCCTACAAGTTAGCTTCAAAAGTCACGGGCATGTTTTGACGCGTAAAAAGACGAATTTCATATTTTTTGCGTTTAAAAAGAAAACGGTGGCCCAAATAAGAACGAGTTGGAAGACGAATTGTACAAAAAGTGAAATTGCATCGTTTGGGCCGAAATATAAGTCATTTTGAGGTTATTGTCTTGAGATATGAGCGAAATAGTGTTTTTTGAGGAATATAAATGTTTTTTTTTCTCACTCGAATATTGACCAAAAGATATTCTATTGAAATTGAAAGATAGTATTTTTTATACACTTCCTAGTGTTTTGTTTTTTTTTATCTTCCATTTTGGCTCCACAATCGGCCATTTTCAAAAATCTCTAAAACTTAGATTGCCAGCCGAAAAATGAACTTATCGACAAAAAAAAATACAACTGTAGATTTCAACAAATGTGATACAAAACAACCTTCAATACTGTTTTTGGGGCTTAAAAAAAATGTAGGACAACTTTGAAAATTTCGGACCTCGGAAAATGTGCAAATTTTTTTGGTTAGAAATTCGTCAGGATGATCAAATTTCAGGCTCCATTATAGTATTTCACGACGACTATTTTACACTGAAAGAGAACCTTTCTAGGTTGAGTAGAAGCCGAGATATTGATGTTTGGGCCTCCCCAGAGACCAATTTTGGGCCCTTCAAAAAAATCGGAAATCGTTGGAAAGTAGACCAATTTTCTGATCTAAGTCCAAAAATGAGACCTCGTAGCTATTTCCATCTCGAATTTAGAGCGCGTTGACATGAAAAATATCACGTGTAAAATAATGCAGCTGCTCAAATTTCTATACGGCTTATCTGCCGTAATAGTAGACTACTTCAATTAGTAAATTGAAATTTAGAAAAATTTTTGAATTCTAAAACCTTAATTAGAATCAAAATAACTGAAAAATGATCACATCAATTTAAAATATTATTATTTACATTGTTATATTCAATTTAAATTATTTTTCTTGTCAAGAATCATATTTAACCAATGTAACGCATTTTCATGTGACCGCCTAAAATTTCAAATTAATAGTACATTCAAAAGAATCGGAAAAGTAATCGATGACACATCATACTCACGTATATTAATTTATTGGCTCAAAATTTCTTCTGAATCTGTAATGGTTATTGTATACTTGTAAAAACTCATTATGAGTTAAAGTATATTGTATATTCTCTTTGAGTATAATACTCTAAATATACATTACTAAAAATAATTTATAATAAACTTAATGGAAGAACGTCAGGATCTAAGGACGTCGAGAACTATGTGTACGCTTTCTAGTTTTAATATTTTTTACATTTTTACTTGTATCTTCATTATCTGTCTCTGTCATACAATCTGTTGAAGTAGCTACAATATTTTCGTCATCATCACTGTCACAATCTATTTCAGTGCTCGTAATATGATCAAACTTGTTATCATCAGATTGTATTTCACGCACACGAAATTTCAGGCGGTCACATGAAATGCGTTTACATTAGTTGACAAGAAAAATAATTTAAATTGAATATAACAATGTGCAATAATAATATTTTAAATTGATGTGATCATTTTTTAGTTATTTTGATTCTAATCAAGTTTTAGGAATTCAAAAAAAATTTTAAATTTCAATTTACTAGTTGAAATCTACTATTACGGCAGATAAGCAGTATAGAACTTTGAGCCGCTGCATTATTTAACATGTGGTTTTTTTTTATGTCAAGCGCTCTAAATTCGAGATGGGGATAGTCTTATTTCTGGATTTAGATCAGAAAATCTCCTACTTTCCAATGATTTTCGATTTTTTTCGATAGGCCTAAAATTGGGTTGTGGGGAGGCCCAAACACATTTATATCAATATCTCGACTTCTACTCAACCTAGAAAGGTTTTCTGCAGTGTAAAATAGTCGTCATTTATATCAATTTCTAGGCTTCTACTCAACCTAGAAAGGTTCTCTTTCAGTGTAAAATAGTCGTAGTGAAATACTATAATGGATCCTAAAATTTGATCATCCTAAAAAAATTTTAACCAAAACGGTTTGCACATTTTCCGAGGTACGAAATTTTCAAAGTTGTCCTAAAATTTTTTTTTAGCCCCAAAAACAGTATTGGAGGATATTTTGTATCACATTTGAGTGAAACTAAAAATATTTTTTATTGTCGATAAGTTCATTTTTCGGCTGGCAATCTCAGTTTTAGGGATTTTTGGGAATGGCCGATTGTGGAAGATAAAAAAAACAAAACACTGTAGAAAGTGTATGAAAAATACCATCTTTCAATTTGAATAGAACATTTTTTTGGTCAATATTCGAATTTTGGAAAAAAAAAACATTTATGTTCCCCCCATAAAACACTATTTCGCTCATATCTCAAGACCATAACCTCATAATGACTTATATTTCGGCTCAAACGATGCGTTTTCACTTTTTGTACAATATGTCCCACAACATATTATTCCATTTAGGCCACCGTTTTCTTTTTAAACGCAAAAAATATGAAAATCGTATTTTTTCGCGCCAAAAAATGGCCGTAACTTTTGAAGCTAACTTGTAGCAATTTTTTACTATTTTTCCCGTTTTCAGCGCATCAAAATACATGTAAAGGCATACAAAATTCACACCTTCATTGTTCAAGCGATATGCGCTGGATTTCGTTCCTCTAGCAACTGTACTATTAGTACTATGGACCTTTCAGCTACCGAGTCGAATTTATTACGTTTTATACACGTAATAACACGTTCTTCTTGCTTATAGTGATATATTTTGTATCTTTTGCGACATCCCAATATTTTGTAATGAACTATAAAAGAGTTTATTACTGTGGAGTGTGGATACTCTGTAACAATATAAAAAGAAATAATCAACCTTATCCACTGAATTGCTATTAGTACGACCTTTCGGCTACCGAGTCGAAAAATGTTCACTCCGATGATGAATACTTGGTAGTCGAAAGGTCCTTAGTACTGATAGTATTTTAGTGGATAAGGGTGATTATTTCGTATTTATACCATTATTTTGTAATGAAAAACAAAATTTGATTTTGTTCTTCCATTTCGTTAATATTATTGGACGGATGTCTGTCGTGAATCATGTTTACGCGTGCAATGAAGGGAGTGTAGTTTAGGGATTTGGTCTCTCTGAACTTATGTGAATATGACCTAAATTTTATGCTACTCTGACTAATGATTTTGAAATCATTTAATTTTGGTTAAACTCGTTATCAATTGTATTCGCATGTTTGCATTCTCATTTAGTCTTTGCTCAGTAATGTATTTGTCATGTTCGTTCATATTCCATAGTTATTCTACAGGTAACGAAAAAGTGACGCACGATATTCAAAATTCGAGTATGGAACCATAACGCTAAAATATGTATGTTAGTATATCAGGAAAGCTTCAGTTTAAAATAATTGTAACCGCCATATTTCTTGTCACAACGACGCAGTGACCTTTCGTCAATATTTTCTAAATTCGTTTCTGCCGACGACGCATAGTCGCGGAAACGTAGCACTGAAGTTCGAAAAATTTGAACAGTGAGACGGATTTGGATGCATTTTTTTTGCATTCGATTCGTTAGAGCTTCAGGAAACTTTGTGACTTAAATTGATTCATAAGAAATTGAAAATATGCAATTTGCATAAATAATATGCATTTTATAATTGCATTTTAAATTGACCGTGAATACTGAATTCCCCATTTAGTTATTAGTGCTGAAAATGATTTCAAACTCGTTAGTCGATGGTACAGAATTGGTCTCCGAGGAACCTGGTGCCCAGGGTGAACGGTATCCCCGTAGTCTCCAGGAGTTTTCGAGAAATTCGTTATATAATCAGTCCAAACTCGTTACTCGGGGTTTAAAATGCAATTATAAAATGCATATTATTTATGCAAATCGCATATTTTTAATTTCTTATAAATCAATTTAGGTCACAAAGTTTCTTGAAGCTCTAACCAATCGAATTCAAGAAACCGCATTCAAATCCGACTTACTATTCAAATTTTTGGAACTTTGGCCATTTTTAGTGCTCCATTTCCGTGACTAGCAGTGGATTACCGGTCACTGAGTCGTATTGAAAACTGATACGACGGCCACAATTATTTGAATAAAATACTCTATCGTAACCCTCCTCTATTATTGTAAGTAGTTTTAGAAAATTCGTTAACGTCTGGGTTTTTGTTATTTTTTATAATTTTGTTATTATTCAATCAAATGCAATATTTTTAACATTCGTCATTTTTATTTCTATTCCCTATTGACTTAATCCAAATTATTCTGCGAAATTTTAGAAGCTAAGTTTTGACATTCTACTTTCATATAATCATCAATCCCTTTATGAAGGGAATAAAACTACTATATTTGATAAATTGAAAGTATTTACCAATTCAATTTCACCTCTTAAATCATATTCTAAAATATGTTTTAGGTGGAGGTGATTGGAGTTAATTTTTTGAGAACGATTTTGAAGGTAGAAAAGATACATTGAATAAATTCAAGTTTTGAATATAGTTATTCCATACACAGGGTGTTTCGTATAAGAACCACAGAGCAGGAAAATATAGGGCTACCGAACTGAGTTGCACCCCTGAGAAGTTATAGGCCTTAAGAGTGGGGTTACAAATTTCGAAAAAAATTAATATCGATTATACTTGAACCTGGAAAATTAAAATTTGGTACACGTGGTGAGTGTACCAAGAGCATCAATGAACAGTGAGTAGAGTTCATTTGTGACATTTTACAAAGTTGATGAGGGATGATGCACCATTAAATTGTCACAAAACTTTTTCATTAGTTGAAGGACTTCAACAATTATCATTTCATTCTACGGGGAACTTAATTCTTAAACTTTTTTCACCCTTGATATTTTCCATAAAACTACTGTTTTCAACAAAAGCCGGAATAAGTGAAACCACGTATTGTAGCTGTGTTATCTGAAATCATCGAAAATTAAAAAGTGGGCTATGAAATTAAACGAAATAATAAATAAAACTACTTTGTTATACTATCACTGATATTCAATATGGAGTCGTTACTATAGTTTCAACACTAAACATGTCATCTTCAGACGAAAACGAAGGTCTGAATTTAACAAATGTTATATCTACTATACATAGGTTAAAGAAGGAATATAAACAAATTTTATGATTATAGGAAATAGTTCTAGGAAAAACCAGAGAGGGCTAAGGTAATTAGGTAATTCCTTGAGAACCTTAGTAGTGCGGGTATATTTACTAACGGACTTTAAATACGAAAATCAGATTATTAATACATTGAAGAGATTACTGTAGTATAAATCTAGTTGATCGTTTAGGATCTTATTATCATACATCTTCATTCCTTTGAAAATTTCCATTGACTCTGAGATATTTAGTTTTGAAATTTTATCTTGACTATGTATGTATTCAAATTAGGAAAAGTATGGCTTGTTTCTAAAATATGATTTGCAAATGAAGAATCGGTTTTATTATTTTTAAAGGAAAGAAAATGTTCTTTATATCTAACTGCTATATTACGGCAATATCTACCTATGTGAAAACTATCACACTCTGAACAAGTTAGTCTATAAGCTCCGGGTCTTTTAAATTTGTCAGTTTCATCCTTCGCATTGAAAATAATATGAGATAATTTGTTTGGGGGCTTAAAGCTGATGGTCAGGTTATGATGGGATAATATGTTTGCAATTTTACGCTTATAGGACCAAAATAAGCTAGAGAAACATATTTTGATGAGTTATCTTTGTCTTTTATAAAGGGATAAATGCTATTGTCAATTAATTTTTGTGTTTTTCTATTTATTAATCCAGCAATTACTTGGGGACCGAAACCGTTATTTGTTACTTTAATTGTATCTAATTCCTTATCAAGTTTTTCTTGAGATAAGGGAAGGGAAAAGGGTCTATGTATCATTGAATGAAAAGCAGCCAGTTTATGACTATAGGGGCTATGTGAAGAGGTAAAAATTACTGTATCTGTGAAAGTAGGTTTTCTGTAAATGTCGAATGACAGTAAAGTCCGTTAGTAAATATACCCGCACCACTAAGGTCCTCATGGAATTACCTAATCACCTTACCTACCCCTCTCTGGTTTTTCCTAGAACTATTTCCTATAATCATAAAATTTGTTTGTATTCCTTGTTTAACCTATATATAGTAGATATAATATTTGTTGAATTCATACCTTCGTTTTCGTCTGAAGATAACACGTTTAGTGTTGAAACCATAGTAACGACTATATTAAATATCAGTGATAGTATAATAAAGTGGTTTTATTGATTATTCCGTTAAAATGATAAACTATCACAAAGTAACGGCTTCCACAATTGAATTTATGAAATTAAACATCGTCATTCATTAGAAACAATCAGGAGTTATTGGATAGAGTAGACTTCAATTTTTGACGATGAATAAACTCTTGCCTCAATAACAATAACTTATCAGTGCATATGATATGTTATTTCTGTTGCTTAAGTTGTTTGTTTTTCTATTAAATGTATTCATATTCCAACTTTTTTCCTGGTCGTCTAGTTTGAGGTTCAATTTCATAGTCAACTTTTGAATTTTCGATAATTTTAAGTAACAAAGCTACACTACATGTTTTAAGTTATTCGGTTTTTTGTTGAAAACGACAAAATTTTTTGAAAAATAACAACAATAAGAGAAGTTTTAGAATTAAATTACTCATAACATTTCATTTATCAAGGCCGTCAACGGGTTAAAAAAGTCTGTTACATTTTAGTGGTGCATCATCCCTCATTAACTCTTCAAAAAGCTGCAATTAAACTCTTACTTACTGTCGATCAATGCTCTTGATACACTTAGAACCAAATTTGGTTTTTCCAAGTTCAAGTATAATAGAGATTGTTACGTCCATCTTTATTTCCAATAATATTTTACAATTATTCCTAACATCAAACGATTGCAAATCATTGAACTCCAAATCTCCTGTAATTACTTTAAGCTACATTTCAAAGCCGGAAAGGCCATATAAGTTTATCATGGCAACTCTTACCAATTACCCAATTCACAACATCTGGAAACCAGTCAACAACCTATTGCTTAATAAATTATAGGAATTCCCAACCACCGCAAGAACATCCACCGTATCTAAACAAAAAGATACAGAGTCCCCACCTCTTCCATTACTTCTGGAGAAGAACAACTACCAAGAGGGGATGAAGTTCGAAACCAGAATTCAAGATTCAATATTATTATTATTTATTCAACATTCAAGATAACATCTAAATATATACTCATTCGTTATAGTCTAGTTTGTAATTGATATATTGTTAAGTGTAGGAATTAAATCCATTCAAAAATAATCAACAACTTTCAGTTATTGAAATAGTGCCTTCGTGTACGATCCCAACACATTACATGGTCCTTCGAGCCGGATGGTAACAGGAAAACTGACTAGCAAGACAGAAGTATTTTAGCGGTTTATTGATCCATTGGTAATCAACTCCAAGTAGCAGACATTGAAGCCCAAATACGGACAACAACCGACATCAAAAGGTGAGTCTCCAATCTATCCCGTTAGTCTTCCAGAATTTTCCAAACATCCTCATTTAAACATCAAGTTATTTACACAAATTCACACTTAACAATTCAACCAGCAAAATGAATAATGCTCAATTACAATTATTAACCATTGATCAATTAATAAGTAAGAGATTACAATTGAAATCAAAGGTAACAAAACTACGAACGTTTTTTAATTCCAATTCAGACAGAGTGGTTGAGCTTGCGGAACGATTAGACAAATTCATTGTTTCCCTTGATGCATATGAACAAATCGAATTAGCAATTGAGAATTTAGATCCTACGAAAACTAATTGCGAAGTAGCAGACTTGTTCGAAAACAATTATTATGCTCTTGTAGCCGATATCAAATCAGTAATGCAATCATATTCACATAATCAACAAAGTGGTACATTCATAGATCAACAAACAAAATCTATTCGCTTACCTGAAGTTCGCATACCTAACTTCAATGGCGAATTTGATAAATGGCTTTCATTCTATTCTACATTCAAAAACTCAATTCATGAAAATAATTCAATTAGTCAATTAGACAAATTTCACTACTTGAAATCTGCATTAAGCGGAGAGGCCGCTGCAGTATCAGAATCGTTAGAAATTACTGCTCCAAATTACGAATCAGCTTGGACAATTCTAGTTAACAGGTATGAAGATAGGGCTTACATTGGTGCAAATCATATGCAAAAATTATGTGATCTTCCAATAATAAATCAGGAAAACTATAGTGAGTTACGTCACTTAGTAGATGGATTAACATACTAGAGCTCTAGAATTGATCAATCAAAATCATTGGGAAACATTAATCATATTCTTAATGGCAAGAAAGCTAGATCCATCAACTTTACGGATTTGGGACGAAAATGCACCCAAAACTTCGCTGCCATCTTTAGAACAATTCATTAGTTTTTTGGATGGAAGATGCAAGTTATTGAACAAACATTTCAAACAAAATGAACCACTCTCTCGAACTATTCAAAACAGTCATCAGAACAATCGATTCAAAGAAGGATTTCTCAAAAAGGTAACACATGTATCAACCAAAAAGAAATTTTCTTGTGCAATTTGTGATAATCCTCATTTAATTTATTACTGCGAGAAGTTGTTAGCATTGTCTATTTCAGAACGTAGACGAGTAATAAAATCCAGAGGCTTACGTTTAAACTGTTTTCGTAGCAATCACACTGCAAGTAATTGCAATTTTAGTAGTTGCAAAAAATGCAATGAGAAACATAATTCTTTACTACACATTGATAAGGTAATGAACCAGGAAGCTAGCACCTCACAAATTACTGCAAATCTGAGTTCGCAATATACAATTCAAAGTCAAACACTTTTATCAACTGCTCTTGTTCAAATTCAAAATAAGCAAGGAAAATTTATAACTTGTAAAGCACTATTGGACAGTGGCTCACAAGCTCATTTTATTACTGAGGCTTGCGCAAAACGGCTGGGCATCACTAAACAGAGGGCAAATATTCCTGTATCTGGTATAAATCAGGGGACTATGAGTGGCAAATTTTCCACAACTATTTGTTTCAAATCTAGAGTAACGGACTACACAGAATATATAAAGTGCCTTGTTTTACCAAAAATAACACAAAACCTGCCATTAATATCAATAGACAAAAGTAAGTTTCATATACCACAACACATTAAACTTGCCGATCCTGAATTTTATATATCTCAAAATATAGATATGTTGATAGGTGTAGAAATATTCTACAATCTCCTATGTATAGGGCAAATACAATCACATAAAAATCAACCATGCTTACAAAAAACAAAGCTAGGCTGGATCGTATCAGGTAAAATTGAATTTCCAAATACTTCCAACACAATATGCAATTTGTCAATTCAAAACATCGATACCCATTTAACAAAATTTTGGGAAATCGAGACAATCACCAATCATAA
The DNA here is from genome assembly GCA_958510875.1 of Endomychus coccineus. Classification (NCBI taxonomy): domain Eukaryota; kingdom Metazoa; phylum Arthropoda; class Insecta; order Coleoptera; family Endomychidae; genus Endomychus; species Endomychus coccineus. The sequence goes on from OY294070.1 coordinate 78,364,324, forward strand.
ACCTTAATTCACTAAAGAGGAACACTTATGTGAAAATCATTTCCTCTCCAATTATAAACATGAAAGGTCGGGTAGGTTTACTGTATCCCTTCCAATAAGCCAGAAGTGCATCAATTAGGGAGTTCAAAAGAAATGGCAGTAAAACGATTATATTCATTAGAAAGAAAGTTTCTCAGGCAGCCACATCTCAAACTTGAGTATGTGAGGTTCCTAGAGGAATATGAAGAACTAGGCCATATGCAAAGAATAGCAAACCAGTCAATATATACTACAGCATCTGATCAAACATTCTATTTACCACACCTCGCAGTAGTAAAGGAATCGAGTACCACAACAAAGGTACGCGTAGCGTTCGATGGATCTGCAAAATCAGATAATGGGATATCGCTGAATGATATTCTAATGATAGGTCCAACTATCCAACAGGATCTATTCTCGATTGTAGTCAGGTTTCGAACATATAAAATCGCATTAACAGGCGATATTGAGAAAATGTACCGTCAAGTCTTAGTAGAGCCAAATCAAAGGACACTTCAACGAATTCTTTGGAGGAAAAATGAATCGGATGAAATTCAAACATATGAGTTGAACACAGTGACGTACGGCACTGCGTCAGCTCCATTTTTAGTAATTCGGTGTCTACAGCAATTAGCTGTGGAAAAAAGGGATGAATTTCCTAATGCAACTCAAGTCATTGAACGAGATTTTTATGTTGATGACCTGCTGACGGGAGCTAATTCCATTAGTGAGGCAAAGTTGCTACAATCACAACTGGTATCAGTCCTACAAAAGGGTGGGTTTTCACTTCGAAAATGGGCGTCTAATGCACTTGAAATCACTGAATCATCAACTGAAGATGCCAAAACTATTGTAGAAATAGACAAGGACACAAGCATAAAAACCCTAGGTATTCATTGGGATCCTAAATTGGATCAATTCAGCTACAGTCAACTACGACAGGTACATTGTAAAAAAATAACGAAACGAAAATTGTTATCAGAAATTGCTCAATTGTTTGATCCACTAGGTCTTATTAATCCCGTCATCATCAGGGCGAAGATTATAATGCAACGGATATGGCAATTAAAATTAGATTGGGATGAAAGTATTCCATTAAACCTGTATACCATGTGGTATAATTACAAATTGGATATCCAAAATGTAAATAAAATAAAAATTCAAAGAAACATTATAGCTCACAATACTATCGAACTTCATGGTTTTTCCGATGCGAGTGTAGCAGCATATGGAGCGTGCATCTATTTGCGTTCTTTCAGTTCCTCAGAAAATTGTAATCGCCACCTCTGTGTGCAAAATCTAGGGTGGGACCACTCAAAGCGATAACACTACCAAGGTTAGAACTTTGTGGAGCTGTCTTATTAGCTCAGCTCATGAAGAAGGTGACTGATACGCTGAATATTTCAATATCAAACATCTACTATTGGACAGATTCAGAAATTTGTCTAGCTTGGCTAAAGGCTAACAATAAGAAATGGAAAACATTTGTTGCCAATCGAGTAGGTGAGATTCAACAACTATCAGATGTCAACAAATGGTACCACGTACGAACCAATGGAAACCCGGCAGACCTGTTATCACGGGGTACAACTGTCAGTATACTCACCGATTGTAACTTATGGTGGCACGGCCCAAAGTGGCTTCAATCCAACGAAAGCCCATTATCAATGAAAAATAGTTTTTCTGGGAATCTATAGATTGTTCCTGAACAAAGGATCGCCTTAATCACAAATCAGCAGAATCCAAATGTGGAATGGGATATTTTTAAACGGTTTTCAAACTTCAACAAACTTATCAGAGTAACTGCTTATTGTATAAGATTTATCAATCACACTAAAGGCAAGTGTAGACCGACAGAACTTAGTGTCGTCCCAACCGAATTCAATAATGCCAGACAGGTACTTATCAAGGTTATTCAAGACACGCATTTTCATAAAGAAATAGAATGCTTACAGCAACGAAAAGAGCTTTCATCAAAAAGTTCAATACTGTCCCTAAATCCATTCTTAGATCCATGCGGAATTCTAAGAGTAGGCGGTAGGCTATGTAATGCGTTAGTTTCATATTCTCAGAAGCATCCATATCTCTTACCGTGCTCGCACCCCTTTACGAAATTACTCATCCAATATGAACACGTTAGGTTGCTTCATAGTGGTATACAAGCTACATTGGCATCTCTCAGATGCACTTATTGGATAATAAATGGAAAAAATACGGTACGACACTTACTTAGAAAGTGTGTAACGTGTTTCAAAATCAAACCTATATTCAAAAATCAGTTGATGGGTGAGTTACCTTCACTTAGGGTGCAGCAAGCTCGGCCATTTATAAACTGTGGTGTCGATTTTGCAGGACCTTTTACCATTAAGGAAGGTTCTAGAAAATCAAAGAGATTTTCAAAAATATACTTAGCCGTGTATGTGTGTTTTGCAACCAAGGCAGTACATTTAGAGTTAGTAGAAGATTTGTCTACTGCAGCATTTCTAGCGAGTATAAAACGATTTACGTCCCGGAGAGGTAAATTTGCACATATTTACTCAGACAATGCTACCAACTTCACCGGTGCAGCAAATGAGCTCACAACACTTTGCAATCAATTTCTTCAACAGTCACGGTCCGCAATAACAACTGCTTTGTCTGAACAAGGAATTAAATGGCATTTTATACCGGCAAGAGCACCACATTTTGGTGGTCTCTGGGAGGCCGCAGTAAAATCAGTCAAATATCACATTAACCGAGTAGCTAGAGATGCATCTCTTACATTTTGTGAATTAAATACTTTGATTATTCAAATTGAAGGTATTCTGAATTCCCGACCTATGATCCCCGTTTCAACAGACCCTAATGATAATTCTTACCTCACTCCTGCTCATTTCCTTATTGGAGACTCATTGCAAGCAGAAGTAGAACCTGATTTAACGCATCTAAAAGTTAATACGTTGTCTCGTTGGTAACGCATTGAACAACTTGAGCAACATTTTTGGCACCGCTGGCACAAGGAATATCTTCACCAACTTCAGCAACGGACCAAATGGAGGTCAGGCAAATCTGAAATCGCTATCGGGGACCTGGTCCTTGTCCGGGAAGACAATGTTCCAGCTATGAAGTGGATTGTAGGACACATTGTTCATCCTGGAGGAGACGGCATTGTTCGCGCTGCTAGTGTACGCACATCGTCTGGAGTGTACAAGAGGCCCACAACAAAACTAAACATTTTGCCTATTGATCGACAATAGCGATCTTCCTCGTCAGTTACATTGTTTTTGTTTTTCTTTCATTGAAATCTGGTGATTTCAAGGGGGCCGGCATATGTTACGTCCATTCTTATTTCCAATAATATTTTACAATTATTCCTAACATCAAACGATTGCAAATCATTGAACTCCGAATCTCCTGTAATTACTTTAAGCTATATTTCAAAGCCGGAAAGGCCATATAAGTTTATCATGGCAACTCTTACCAATTACCCAATTCACAACATCTGGAAACCGGTCAACAACCTATTGCTTAATAAATTATAGGAATTCCAAACCACCGCAAGAACATCCACCGTATCTAAACAAATAGATACAGAGTCCCCACCTCTTCCATTACTTCTGGAGAAGAACAACTACCAAGAGGGGATGAAGTTCGAAACCAGAATTCAAGATTCAATATTATTATTATTCATTCAACATTCAAGAAAACATCTAAATATATACTCATTCGTTATAGTCTAGTTTGTAATTAATATATTGTTAAGTGTAGAAATTAAATCCATTCAAAAATAATCAACAACTCTCAGTTATTAAAATAGTGCCTTCGTGTACGATCCCAACACATTACAGAGATATTACTCACTTTCAAGGCCTATAACTTCTGAGGAGTGCGACTTGGTATAGAGGTTGCGTTAAATCTTCATATTTTTGGTTCCCCTATATGCTCCTGCTCTGTATCTGTTCTTATACGAAACACATAAAATTTTGTCTGTATGAAATCAAGGATCTTTGGATTTACACAACCGAATACCGATTGAATAAAGAGAGGTGTCGTTCAAAATCTCATGAACCCTACCACTAATGAGTTACATGAAAATGAAATATGGAAATACAGTTATGTTTTAAATCATATACTGAACAACCTAACGCATAAATGAAACTTTTACTAGTTGGCTTTAATATTTAATTACATTCTTTGTATCAAATTAGATCAGTTTCAAGTTAACTCGAAGCAGAGCAGCAGCCCTGAAGAGAAGATCTGAAGATGACAAATGAGATTGTGCCGAAACGTCGTCATATCAACGGTTTCTATCGAAACCAATCTACGACAACGCGGAGTATATTCCGGCAACCCAACACAGCATATATATATATATATATATATGTTTCTTCTTAGGTTCTCGCGGACGTAATGTGTAGAACTGGATTCTCGGGTATTGATCCGCGTTGTGTGGTTTCGGTCCTCAAAAGGACCAATTTCACGACGTTTCTACAAAGTCGCATTTGCCATCTTCAGGTGATTCGACCGTAGAGTCTGGAAAATCTAGGCGAACTGACGCTTACTTGGAGGAACAGGTATTTATATCCCCCGTTATGCTTGACCTTTGGACTTTCGAACTATTTCACGCTTGGTTAATTTCTACGTGTTTGGCTCCGAGTGACACGTTTGGATGACGTCATTGCGACGCTGGAATCAGCCGGAAAGTTTCCGTGACCTGTTGCACGTGCACTGGATACCACGTTCTCTCTTGTTTTTGGTTGTATCTTCCGACTTTCTAAAGCGGGTTTCCATGTTGCTGGTAATCTTAGTCCGTCATCTCGTTTGTTAAGACTATGTGGACGTTTCTCGATCTCTATTGACTCCCTGGTTATTCTGGTGTAGAAGTGTTCAATGTTGGCTAGAGTCTTTGTGCCGCTAAAGTTGATCATATGGCCCGTACTTCTTACATGTTCAGCTAGTGAAGACGTGGTTTCGTTTTTCGACACAGCGTTTGCATGTTCAGTCTTTCGCACATCAATGCGTCTGTTGGTCTGTCCGGTGTATGTCTTTTCACAATTACCACATGGCACCTCGTACACTCCTTGGCATTCTAGAGGAATTCTGTCTTTTGGATTCCGAAGAACATTTTTGATTTTCCTATCTGTTGTGAAGGTTGTTTTGATATCATGACGGCTCAGTATTTTGCAGATTTTGTCAGTTGTGCCTTTTATGTAAGGTAGATAAGCGTTTCCCACTGGTTGATCTTCATTGTTGACATCCTTCTCATTTTTGCGTTGAGAGTTATGATATGACGTCATCCAAACGTGTCACTCGGAGCCAAACACGTAGAAATCAACCAAGCGTGAAATAGTTCGAAAGTCCAAAGGTCAAGCATAACGGGGGATATAAATACCTGTTCCTCCAAGTAAGCGTCAGTTCGCCTAGATTTTCCAGACTCTACGGTCGAATCACCTGAAGATGGCAAATGCGACTTTGCCGAAACGTCGTGAAATTGGTCCTTTTGAGGACCGAAACCACACAACGCGGATCAATACCCGAGAATCCAGTTCTACAAATATATATATCCGCGTTGTGTGGTTTCGGTCCTCAAAAGGACCAATTTCACGACGTTTCGGCAAAGTCGCATTTGCCATCTTCAGGTGATTCGACCGTAGAGTCACCTGAAGATGGAAAATGCGACTTTGCTGAAACGTCGTGAAATTGGTCCTTTTGAGGACCGAAACCACACAACGCGGATCAATACCCGAGAATCCAGTTCTACATATATATATATATATATATATATATATATATATATATATATATGTATATATATATATATAGAGAGAGAGAGAGAGCTTCAGCTCTTAGCTTATTATTTCATAATGTTATGGGCAATAAATCGATTGTCAATTTGGAAAAAAATAATCATGTGTAGATCAAGTAGATCAACTATTGAATATAATTAATGATACATGGAACGCGAAGCAAAGAGAGTCAATCCTGAAAATATGTGCCAAATACGCTGTATTTCGTACGGAAAAGGTCACCCCACAGGCACAAAATTCCGGAACAAAAAATTCAACCACAAAAAAACTACGCTAGTCCGGTATACGTTAAGACCTATCGGCTACCGCATACGCAGAAAACAGAAATTTAGAATGTTACAAGACGGTATCATAGAGGTAGTATAATCAGAATGGTCTTCAATTCATCTCTACTGATAGTTCAGGGAAAACAAACAAACGGAGACAGGAAAATAAAGTGGCTTGTGGTCATAGATTATTGGCTACTCAATAAAAAATTGAGGACGACAGATTCCTCCTGCTATCCATTACGGAAAATCTAGATTCTCTATCAGATGTACTCTATTTGGACCTACCTCAAGGGTATTACCAAGGGGAGCTTGACCCATAAAATAGACCTCATACAACATCCACTACAGATAGAGGTCAATATCAATTAACGCGATTACTAATGGGACTAAAAATCAGCCCTACCGTATTTTCTAGAGTGAAGAAAGTTGCCACGTCGGATCTAAATTACGAATCATGTTTGATTTACTTGGATGATTTAATTGTCTTCGGAAATAATTTGACAAGCCACAATAAAAATTAACTATTGCGAAGGTTAAAAGACGTTTATTCGAAACTCAAATCAAATAAATGCGATTATTTGAAAAATCAAATTTTATAATTAGGTGACTCTTGAAACGGGATATCGCCCGATCCAGGGAAACTGTGTTCCATACAAGATGCGAGCGAGACTGAAAGCTTCGTAGGTTTTCCAAATTACTATCCAAAATTATCAAAATCTCTGCAAAAATTGCGTCTCCTCCGAATAAATTAGCAACAAGAAAAATGTTATTTGAATGGTACAAAAATTGGCAAAGCACGTTAGAAATTTTGAAATAAGCACTCATGAATCCACCAATTTCGCAGTATCCAAAATTTGCGACAAATAATAGGTTGCGATAACATTCTGAGATGTGACGCCGTTGATGCAGTATGATTGAATTATAACAATCAACCGGTAGCCTACGCAAGTCACGCATTAAACAAAGCAGAGAGTGAATGTTAGCAGGATTGTGATCTGATATATCGAATCTAACAAGACCTTGTTCGATATGTTCATGTACATTCAGGTGATATGATATTCAAAAAGTCTTTTTCATTTTCATAATAATCATATATTTCATCGATTATCGTAAAACTGTGAAGATTCTATTGAGAAATATACAAATTTGCAGCATCTTTACCACCCCATTTTGTTACAGATTTTACTTTCGGTTTGCATCACATTTTCCATTGTTTTATTAGACACCCTACTATTCATCAAAATATGAGAGGGAAACCTCTGAACTATTTAAACTTATTTTACGTATTTCTGTATCCAAATCAGTATATTCTTTTAGCCACGGCTTCTGACTGAATTGCAACACCTTATGAAGGTTACTTAATTTCAAGCCAAATTGTACGATATCCTTTTTTTGGGGTTATTTGTTGTTGATAATTTCGGTTGTTCCAAGGATGATAGGAGAGGGACCCAGAGGTATATTGTCGTGAAGACGATGTGTGTGTGGATATTCCAAATCAACTTCAAGAATATAATTCACATTGTGATTGATGAAGTTAATATTTCAAGGATCTCTTATTAACTGCAGCTGCGTATAAATTGAATTGTTCAAATTAGAGTAAATTGAATTCTTCAAACTCGTGTTTGCTCATAACTGTAACCGTATCGATTCGAATTTTGAGGAATGCCTCCTCATTCATTCTTCCATACCTGATCTCGATATATTCTAATTCAATGGAACTGATCCTCAAAATAGTATCATAAGCTAATCCTGGACTGGTGATGTATCTCAAACATTCTATTTCACACGTCATACGTAAATTCTCTAATAATCATTTCTGCTAAAAGCAAAATATTCGTTTTTGACTGTAAATTTGAAAATCCTTCTGAATTTTATCGATCAAATGTTTTTGAAACTGTCTTACCATGATTGTGATCATTATTAGAAACATGGCTGTCCTTTAAAATATTGCAGACATTTTTTTCGATGGAAGCACAGTTAGATTTAATTTTTTCTACATATCTGAATAATGGTAAAGAAAAATTACTTTGCGTGATACTAATTCGAACCACTCATTGTCCCTAAGGAACTTCCGGTGATTTAGTTTATTTATATTATTCCTCTAGCTTACTCAGCATGAATCTGGAAGAATCTAAAAATCTGCATTTCAATTTGCTATTTCTTACGGCTTTAGTGAAAGGAATGTAACTTTCTTAGTGGATCGGTCACAGAGAGACATATCACCTTCGAAACCTGTACACTCACGAGTTCATAGACATCTCTAGAATATCGTAGAAAGGTGGAAGATCTGTCCTTTTTCTATAGATATTTCCAAGGTCAGTGCTCATCGGAAATCTCGTCTATTGCTCCACCACAAGTGATTTCAGATAGCCCGACTAGATGAGCTCAAACCAGTTATCCCTTCATTGTTTTCAGTTCATGCTTCAAGTCTACATTGAATATGCCACGAAGTTTGATTTCTGGATTATCGAAATCCATCCAACATTTATGTTAAATTTAGGAGCGTAATAAAGGGATTGTTTACTTACATCCAAATTGGTATCACGAGAAGTTATTTGAAAATATCGGATTGTCGATATACTTTTCGAATTCTTGAACAAACCATTCTTGATATTCCGGGCCTGAGATATAATCGAACATAGATGATATGTCATCATAATATGAACATTTCAAATAATAAGCCACATTGAAAGGTACATGATTCTGAATTTTAGCACTACCGCTCAAAATCGGATTATCCCATTTTTCTAGGATACTCTCAAAATCTGCATAAATGGCAAAAGATATTTTTCTTTGTTTTCAAAATTTTTTATTTTGATCTTATTATGTTTCTCTAAATCGTTGATTGAAAGAGTTGAGAAGATACGCAACGCTCGTGCATTTTAGCGTAAACGAAAAGGTGGCCGAGATCTAGATGGCGAGGAACGGTTGAGGTGGCCGAGATTCTCAGTCTGCTAGCGACTGCAGTGAGGTTCAGAGCTCGCGCTACGTTCCGTGCATTTCATATTCACACGCTTATTAGGCTTGACTATTGCCGTGGATAATTCCAATCAACGCTATTGTAGATTTACTGTGCCTTCATATCAGTTCTAATAATGACTTCGGTATCTAATAATAGTTGTTGTTATGTTTATTGTGACAATAACATTCGATCACGTAATAGTGTCACTTTTTTCAAATTTCCGGTGAACGATATTAAAAGAACAAGAGTGGCAAAATAATTGTGGAAACATTGAAATCTTCTTAATGGACATTGAGAAATTGAAGCGTAAAAGGATTTTTGCGGAACACTTTTTACCGGGGTGCATTAACACTAATCGGAAACGCATATTGTTGTGCCGTACTGCAGTGCCTATAAAATATAATACCGAAGGTAAGTCAAGTTCTTATTCTCATTCCACTTGGACATCTTTGTCAGCGGTATAAATAACTAACGCTGGATCTGCAGCAGTGAGTTTTAGGACAGTCGTATTTCAAAATTATGAAATTTTCAGCTTATCCAATAAGAATAAACTAGTCCAACCAACCCCAACATTTTGGTCTGGTTCCAAAAGTACGGAAATGTATAAACTGGGTTACCTTTCATAAAGTACTATTTGACACGTTGCAATAATCATACGTCTAGGTACTTAATTGATTGAAGAATATTATCAGATGCATGATTAAAATAAATATAATAAGTATATATATGATAGATTCTTGAAATATGTACCTTCATCACTTTTCCGCGATATCGTTTATCCAAAATTTATTCGAATCTTGATTCAAAAATTCTTCACTGTTTTTCATGATTATTCTTAAAATTAATGATCTTTCTTATAGGGGAACCACATTCTTTTGTTACCCCAACAAACCTACCAACGGAACCAAGTCCCAAAACATACGCTAAAAAAATAGCACGTCAAATCAGTACCACGTCTTCTACAAACTCAGAGGATGTAATCATCGATTTTGTGAAGGATTCTAACTACAGGACGTACTTTTCGAAAATCTGCATCTAGCAGTACTCTCAGCAGTAAAGTGAGCGAACGTTTGTTACCAATGCCTTCCAAAACAGAATCATTGCTACAAAGAAAGACTAGGGCATTAACAATTGAGATAACAAAGTTGAAATATAAATTGAAAGCTAGGTATTCGCAAACATAAAGACTGAAACAAAAGCAAAAGTCCCTCACAAATAGAACAATCATGAATAATTTACTGAGATTTAAGGCTGCGGTCCGATTATACTAAATTACATGTAAAACATTGCCATCTCATTTCGAATTCATCACAAAAATTACGCACACAATGTAGACAAGTTTCATATCAAATTGAAGCTGAAAGTATGCAGAATTGTATAAAGTAATTTTCGAAAAGATTGATTGATTCACGCCTTCGAAATAAATTATTGAAAACATGCTATTTTCGTCAGCTCAATTCGGTACTTCAAAAGGTATAATTTACGTGAAATATGACTTTAATCATATTATTATTGTATTCATACAATACACTACGCATTTAACTACAAGTTAACACAAAACTCACAACGATCAGATCAATAGTTTTGTAGATGAATTCGAAACCAACATCATGTACATTATTATGAAATATTGAGAAAGGTAAAAATATGAAGTATAGATTTCGAAAGGTTTCTGTAAATTCTGATCGAAATATGCGAACTTATATGTCGCCCTTTCGACGGTAGATGACGCGACAAAAGTTGTTTCATTGGCGTAGTAGGGCATTAAGTAAATATCTAATAAGAACCGCTTTGCTAATAAATAAGTTGCACATAATTCAGGAACGTTCTTGAACTTAGACGCGGTCGTGTATTTGTGGAGAGAACAAGGCCAGATGTTCATAAGACATGACTTTGATCTTTGTGTGTCTATGCCGACACCCATTTCCCATCGATATATAAATATTGAATATTTCATCGATTTGTAGCTAGCTAACATTTTAGAATTAAAGTTATAGGAAAACATACTTATTTATTTACAATTGGTGACGAGTTTATTGTTATTGTTCATCGTGTAATCAAAAAAATCACAGATGAATGTAATACAATAAGTAATAAGTAGAATAAAATGCTCCTATAATGATTAATTATGTATAAAATTCTCGGGAAATAGGTCACACTAACACTTATGTTTTATATTTTCGTCTTTACGTACGGTTCAGTCTCACGACCATCATCAGAAGACTTATTATGTCTAAAACCGGATTACTTAAAACTAATTGTATTAATAGAAATCGTCTTCATCGCACCAATTTCAATTAAAAATGTCCACGTCGCCGAAACGAACAGAATCACGAATAATCGAAATTGTACCACATCAATTTCGATTATTCGTGGTTCTATTTGTTTCGGCGACGTGGGTATTTTTAATCGACATCGGAGCGATATGGACACTTTGTGCTAATATAATTAGTTTTAAATAATTCCCTCTTGTCATAATAAGTCTTCTGATGATGGTCGTGACCGAAACGTACGTAAAGACGGAAATATAAAACATAAGTAATAATCTGACCTATTTCCCGAGAATTTTATATATAATTCATATCTGGGTCAAGAATCTTTATTATATAATAATTAAAGGTACCTACCTAATAGTTAAAAAACTTATTGTATTTACCTAAGACTTTAATTTGAACAATTAATCTAATGTATCTATGATTTCAGCGTTAATGTAGTATAAAATCATTTTAACTTTCGGAATTTGGATAATTGAACTCAAATTTACACAAACTGTCAAATTGTTTCACCACACTGTGGCATTCTCAAAGCTAGGAGCTGATAACTAGTATTGAGAATGCCACAGTTGTTGTCAACATCAATATTAAATTAAATGTTGCAACTTTAGTTCAATTTTCCAACTTCCGAAAGTTAAAATTATTCACCTCCTGTACTATTTGATGAAGTTGGGTTTGACTTTATGCAAATTCATTTCCATTATAACGTAGGGGAGGTTTAAGAAAAAGTTAAAATAAGATTACACTTAACAAATTAGTATGTTTATTTGCACAAATATATTGTGCAACAAACACCAAACAAACAGATAATACATGCTATTTATACTAATTATTAGCTAAGAACAAAACAGGAATATGCTTCAAAACAGTTTCAATAGGGGGAGTCGTTAGGTATCTACAAATGTATTTATGGATTTCCAGTGATTCTAATAACAGTAATAACGTTGATTTAAAACTATTTTGTTGGGTTTGAAGTATTTCGGGATTTTCCGGGAAACTGTGGTCGTATTCAATCAAGTAGGTATTTGGCAAATGTGGAATCCTCTTTTCTTAATCTGATCCGTTTTTGTTTTTTGAAAACATATTTTAGTTGTCCTTGTCCTCCCGAGTATAGATATGTATCATACCTGCATTTATTCCTACGTAACTGCCCATTAATTCCATCAAGGTCGAAACAATAAAAATGCTCCCAATTAGAATATAGGCCCGATGGTTTTTGATCGTTGTTGATTTGAAAGTTCTGAAAGTAAGATAAAAAATAAATCCACCTTAAAGGAATATTTAAAATTAAAGTCAAACCGAGATCAAATTCAATGTGATGAAAATAAAAAAGCAGAGAAATAACGAAAAACGATAGATACAACAACACTTTTTGACTTACCGTACATACTCATTTAGAGATCCCCATCTGAATGCATTTTCATCTTTTGGTTCCTCCAAAAGCGTAGGCTGTAAAGGTGGCAACGACGAATCAGCGCTTGTGCTTGGCTGAGGTTATCTGTTTGTACTTCAACTTTCACTGGGTTTCAAATCACTACGATTCCATACATGTTCAAATAGTTTTTCCACGATCCATTTACAGTCCAATGTTGATTGCTCATTTTGTTCCAAATTTTCCAACACATGGTTCAATATTTCGTGGACCATTTGAATCTTTGGTTTTTTCCCAGCTATCTCTCATACTACGAGAACGTTGAGTACATTGTTTATTTATAGATAAATAACGTTTTAGAGAATTTCGTCCCATTGTGTCACATGCAATAGGTAACTACATAATATCAAACTAAAAAATGAATAATAATGTTAAAATAAAAAATAAAAATAATTTCATGAAAATTTCAATAAAATGCACTTTTGAAACTACACTTACGATTCGCTAATGCGAATACAAACAACGCACTTCGTGTGTAAATATTAAGTAGGTACGAATAACGTTTATAGTTTACACTGGAAAATCAGTAACCAGAACCAACGCTATTAATTGTTTATATCACAATCACAATTTTCGTGAAATATACAACAAACACAATAATTTACCAACGTTCAAAAACAACTATACTCTTAAAGAACTAAAATTAAAGTAATTATAACTCAAACGAGTATAAATTAAAAAATATTCATTCTTCAAAATTACAAAAAGATAAATGGTATTCAAGTAGTTGTTGACTGGTTAAAAGTTACATCATGAAGTGTATTGGAGAAACAAGAAATGGTAATCTTACATATTTCATATTTCACTGATAGGTCAGTACTAATAGGAGAAAATATTAGAAAAAAAAATAATTCTTACAGCAATCTGACAGCGGGATATTATAGAACAAGATATTATAAAAGAGGGAAAAATGAATCCAACCGACAGTTGCAATCCGGGGGGGGGGGGGGGGAATGTGGTGGGTTTTTAGGGGTTGAAAACAGTTTTTCGCTATTTCTGGCTAAGTAGGTAGCATAGCATTGTTAGTGCACATAGCATACTTTAGTATTGAATAGACTAAAACACCCGTCAGACAAATTCTTGAATAAACATGGGAAAACTTTACCAAGTATTTTTAATGTCTCATTTATATAACTATTATATTCCAATTTATAATTTATTTCAAATTCAACTCCAGCTCAAAATTTGTCTTCTTCCAAGCTCCTTCAAAGCCGAAAAACCCATTTACATACGATGTTCCTAGCCTAGTTATCCTATTTGTTCATAAGATCTTTTTTAACTTAGAATGAACAAATGTTAAATAAAATTTCGGGGCAGGACTATATAGAGATGGTAGTTCGTATCAATATTAATCGATTACATGGGGTCTGTAGACCTACAAACTTTATAGGATACCGCTCCATTGATAAACATTCCAACTTGATTGCTTAAACAATTATAAAATATGCAAGAGAATGAAAAAGAATTGGTGGTTAATGTGGACAAATTGAAATATTTTTATCGAATAATAAATATCAATTAGTTGCAGAGAAAAAAATTGTTAATTAAAACCCTTAGTTTGTTTATAACAATTTACCGGTTCAAGATAAAAGGTCGTCATCTCAAACGTCGCATATGTAGATAAAACCTTCATTATTAATTCAAGATTTTTGTATTTGATATACCGTTTTCGCTTTATTGTCCAATTAACTAGTATTCATAACAGTGAAAATTTTTAATACAATCTTTGTTATTAGCGCGATTTTTCCCATAAGAATCGCAAATTAAACCGTTTCCCATAAATGTTTTGACTGAAAAAGTTTCCTCTGCTGGCCTAAATATGAATTCAAAGAATATACTATTAGATCTTATCCTTGAATAAAAGTTCAAAATAGAATATATCCAAACAGTAAACGAGCTTTAGGTTTGATTATCTATTTGTTCATTCTGAGAGTCCTGATATCCATCTGGCCGCTTACGCAATAAATCATTTCAAAGACAAAACCTCTAACCCATGACAGTTTTACGACCTTACGATAGTTTTCACGTTCATTTCACTCTCGTCAACTAATAAATGATATTTATCGTTTCGAAGTAATCTACGCTACTGACAAGTTACAAGTTTTAATACAGTTTTCTATCTGAATCTCGTATGAGATCCGAAAAGAATGAATTTGCACCTCCCGCATGTAGATGGCAATGTTCCTAAGCACTACTGGACAGGTTATCAGTCCTTCTCTGTCAAGGCGCTTTCCTCTTCTACAAAACCCCAGCCTTAAGAGTAATGCTACAAGAACGTTCGTTAATATGCAAGTTTTCCATGGTCGAAATTCGAAATGGTTATTAGCTGAGAAACAATTAGCTCTTTCCTTATATTATAAATCTCCTAGTGCATATAAATATATGGTGAATAACTTGAAACTATCTCTCCCATCTGTTCGAGTGATCCAAATGTGGTTAAAAGTGTTCAATTTGAAAACCGGATTGAAAACAACACTTATTAATAAGCTTTCTTTGAAAGCAAAATGTATGATTGATCGTGAGAAGATGTGTGTTGTGATGTGCGATGAGATTGTTTTGAAAAAACAATTGGAATACAATAGATCTGAAGACAACGTAGAAGGTTACCAGGATCTTGGGATGGAGGAGAAATTAGCAGACACAGCTCTCGTATTTTTCATTCGTGGTCTTCTCCATAATTGGAAGATACCCCTGTGTTACTACACATCTTCAAGTGTTTCATTGCAGCACATCATCATCGATGTGATAAGGGCATTAAGGAATATGTCATTCAATCCCCAGGTACTCGTCTGTGATCAGGGATCGAATAATAGAAGTGCGTTAACTTTGTTGGGTGCTACAAAAGATAACCCTGTTCTGGATGTGGATAGTCAAAAAGTATTCACATGTTTTGATGCACCTCATTTAATAAAAAGCTTACGTAATAATTTCATGAATCCAAAATTGACATTTATTGTTAACAAAAAGCTCGTTTCTTGGTCTGACATTGTCAAAATCTACACTCTCGATCAATCTAGTTCAACTTCCAGAGCAATGATCAAAATTACGGAAAGTCATATTTATCCCACAAATTTTCAAAAAATTAGTCAAATTAGCAACACAAATTTTTTCACATACTGTTGCTGCAACAATGATCACTGCAGATAAAACGAAACAGGTGAATAGTTCCACAATACTAGACATTGCAGATTTTATTGAAAATATTAATCATATATTTGATGCTTTAAATAGTAGAGTGTTGAAAGATCAGAATCCCCATAAGAGAGCCTTATCTATTTATCAAGATCTACCTGAGAAAGTTTTTACTAATGCTTCATTATATTTTCAAAATGTAGAAGTTTTCGAAGGCGAGAAACAAAGAAATAATATTTACTGCCTAAACGGCTTTTTATGGACTATTAAAGCAATTCTATTATTATGGTCCTCTTTGAAAGAGAAGAAAATAAATTATTTATTGACGAATTTTTTGACTCAAGACCCCTTGGAAAATTTTTTTCCTGTAATCAGAACACGGGGAGGTTATAACCCCACACCTACTTTACGACAATGCCGCATTTCAATTCAACACAACATGAACATAAGACTTCAAATGGCTGCAAACGCAGGAAATTGTGACGTGGACGAAAGCGACATGTTGGACCTTGAAAAATCAGATTCCTGTGATTTTGGTGCAGAAAAGGAAATAATTAATCCGAACAAAGCCAATGACAATGATGTGTCACAAAATGAATTTGAGAGTGATTGGTATCCAGATGAATGCACAGGTGATGCAGAGCCTACAAATATTACTCTGGAGACATGTTCCAATGTTTATGTTGCTGGCCATCTAGTAAATAACATTCTGAGAAAAACAAAATGTAAATATTGTGAAGTGAAACTGCTCAAAAACAATTGTGAAATACTTCAAGGAAATGAACTTCTTCTCTTGAATAAAGATTACTCATGTTCTGCAAGTGTGGAATTTCTGAAACGACCAACGGAAGAGTTTTGTAACATTGTAACTTTTTTATTTTCATAATTTAATGCTCTCTTCGATATATATAAATGCGGACCAAATGTTGCACACAATATTGAAAACTCCATTTAAACTCGCTAAATGTTCATCACTGTTGGTTTGCAGACAATGATAGTTCAGAATGTGTAAAATATAGAATAAACATTGTGAAGTTATTTATAAAAATGAACATTTTTCGCAACTTAAAATGGGAATCGCAACGGCTCACATCGAAAAAACGAAGAAGTTCTTCAAGCAGCTTTCCTAAACCTAATCGGAAAGTACGAATTCTTCCTTAAAATTTTGTTTCTTTGTGCTATTGCTATTTATTTGTTTATCTCGTTTGAATCTTTTAAAATATCCTGGGCGGGTACAATCGTATTAAATTATCATTCTATGAATTTTAATAAAATCAAATGTTTTTTTCATAGCACTGTTTGATAATAAGATACAATTTTATAAATTTTGTTTCTATGTGCTATATATGCATTATTTTATATGCAAATACTGTTTCGACGTACCACTACATGTATCACCAGAATCCAAACATTTATATTCATTTGTTTATCTTGTTTGAATCTTGTAAAATATCCTGGGCGGGTACAATCGTATTAAATTATCATTCTATGAATTTCAATAAAATCAAATGTTTTTTCCATAGCACTGTTTGATAATAAGATACAATTTTATAAATTTTGTTTCTATGTGCTATATATGCATTATTTTAGATGCAAATACTGCTTCGACGTACCACTACATGTATCACCAGAATCCAAACATTTATATTTATTTGTATATCTTGTTCGAATCTTGTAAAATATCCTGGGCAGGTACAACCAGATTAAATTATCATTCTATGAATTTTAATAAAATCAAATGTTTTTTTCATAGCACTGTTTGATAATAAGATACCTACAATTTCATAAATTTTGTTTCTATGTGCTATATATGCATTATTTTAGATGCAAATACTGCTTCGACGTACCACTACATGTATCACCAGAATCCAAACATTTATATTCATTTGTTTATCTTGTTCGAATCTTGTAAAATATCCTGGGCAGGTACAACCAGATTAAATTATCATTCTATGAATTTTAATAAAATCAAATGTTTTTTTCATAGCACTGTTTGATAATAAGATACCTACAATTTTATAAATTTTGTTTCTATGTGCTATATATGCACTATTTTATATGCAAATACTGCTTCGACGTACCACTACATGTATCACCAGAATCCAAACATTTATATTTATTTGTTTATCTTGTTCGAATCTTGTAAAATATCCTGGGCAGGTACAACCAGATTAAATTATCATTCTATGAATTTTAATAAAATCAAATGTTTTTTTCATAGCACTGTTTGATAATAAGATACCTACAATTTTATAAATTTTGTTTCTATGTGCTATATATGCACTATTTTATATGCAAATACTGCTTCGACGTACCACTACATGTATCACCAGAATCCAAACATTTATATTTATTTGTTTATCTTGTTCGAATCTTGTAAAATATCCAGGGCAGGTACAACCAGATTAAATTATCATTCTATGAATTTTAATAAAATCAAATGTTTTTTTCATAGCACTGTTTGATAATAAGATACCTACAATTTTATAAATTTTGTTTCTATGTGCTATATATGCACTATTTTATATGCAAATACTGCTTCGACGTACCACTACATGTATCACCAGAATCCAAACATTTATATTTATTTGTTTATCTTGTTCGAATCTTGTAAAATATCCTGGGCAGGTACAACCAGATTAAATTATCATTCTATGAATTTTAATAAAATCAAATGTTTTTTTCATAGCACTGTTTGATAATAAGATACCTACAATTTTATAAATTTTGTTTCTATGTGCTATATATGCACTATTTTATATGCAAATACTGCTTCGACGTACCACTACATGTATCACCAGAATCCAAACATTTATATTTATTTGTTTATCTTGTTTGAATCTTGTAAAATATCCTGGGCGGGTACAACCAGATTAAATTATCATTCTATGAATTTTATTAAAATCAAATGTTTGATTTTTTCCATAGCACTGTTTGATAATAAGATACTATTTTATAAATTCTGTTTCTATGTGTTATATATGCATTATTTTATATGCAAATACTGCTTCGACGTACCACTACATGTATCACCAGAATCCAAACATTTATATTTATTTGTTTATCTTGTTTGAATCTTGTAAAATATTCTGGGCGGGTACAACCAGATTAAATTATCATTGTATGAATTTAAATAAAAACAAATGTTTTTTTCATAGCACTGTTTGATAATAAGATACAATTTTATAAATTTTGTTTCTATGTGCTATATATGCATTATTTTATATGCAAATACTGCTTCGACGTACCACTACATGTATCACCAGAATCCAAACATTTACATTTATTTGTTTATCTTGTTTGAATCTTGTAAAATATCCTGGGCGGGTACAATCGTATTAAATTATCATTATCATTCTATGAATTTTAATAAAATCAAATGTTTGATTTTTTCCATAGCACTGTTTGATAATAAAATACAATTTTATAAATTTTGTTTCTATGTGCTATATATGCATTATTTTATATGCAAATACTGCTTCGACGTACCACTACATGTATCACCAGAATCCAAACATTTATATTTATTTGTTTATCTTGTTTGAATCTTGTAAAATATCCTGGGCGGGTACAACCAGATTAAATTATCATTCTATGAATTTTAATAAAATCAAATGTTTTTTTCATAGCACTGTTTGATGATAAGATACAATTTTATAAATTTTGTTTCTATGTGCTATATATGCATTATTTTATATGCAAATACTGCTTCGACGTACCACTACATGTATCACCAGAATCCAAACATTTATATTTATTTGTTTATCTTGTTTGAATCTTGTAAAATATCCTGGGCGGGTACAACCAGATTAAATTATCATTCTATGAATTTTAATAAAAACAAATGTTTTTTTCATAGCACTGTTTGATAATAAGATACAATTTTATGAATTTTGTTTCTATGTGCTATATATGCATTATTTTATATGCAAATACTGCTTCGACGTACCACCACATGTATCACAAGAATCCAAACATTCACATTTATTTGTTTATCTTGTTTGAATCTTGTAAAATATCCTGGGCGGGTACAATCGTATTAAATTATCATTCTATGAATTTTAATAAAATCAAATGTGTGATTTTTTCCATAGCACTGTTTGATAATAAGATACAATTTTATAAATTTTGTTTCTATGTGCTATATATGCATTATTTTATATGCAAATACTGCTTCGACGTACCACTACATGTATCACCAGAATCCAAACATTTATATTTATTTGTTTATCTTGTTTGAATCTTGTAAAATAACCTGGGCGGGTACAACCAGATTAAATTATCATTCTATGAATTTTAATAAAATCAAATGTTTGATTTTTTCCATAGCACTGTTTGATAATAAGATACAATTTTATAAATTTTGTTTCTATGTGCTATATATGCATTATTTTATATGCAAATACTGCTTCGACGTACCACTACATGTATCACAAGAATCCAAACATTCACATTTATTTGTTTATCTTGTTTGAATCTTGTAAAATATCCTGGGCGGGTACAATCGTATTAAATTATCATTCTATGAATTTTAATAAAATCAAATGTTTGATTTTTTCCATAGCACTGTTCGATAATAAGATACAATTTTATAAATTTTGTTTCTATGTGCTATATATGCATTATTTTATATGCAAATACTGCTTCGACGTACCACTACAAGTATCACCAGAATCCAAACATTTATATTTATTTGTTCATCTTGTTTGAATCTTGTAAAATATCCTGGGCGGGTACAATCGTATTAAATTATCATTATCATTCTATGAATTTTAATAAAATCAAATGTTTGATTTTTTCCATAGCACTGTTTGATAATAAGATACAATTTTATAAATTTTGTTTCTATGTCCTATATATGCATTATTTTATATGCAAATACTGCTTCGACGTACCACTACATGTATCACCAGAATCCAAACATTTATATTTATTTGTTTATCTTGTTTGAATCTTGTAAAATATCCTGGGCGGGTACAACCAGATTAAATTATCATTCTATGAATTTTAATAAAATCAAATGTTTTTTTCATAGCACTGTTTGATAATAAGATACAATTTTATAAATTTTGTTTCTATGTGCTATATATGCATTATTTTATATGCAAATACTGCTTCGACGTACCACTACATGTATCACCAGAATCCAAACATTTATATTTATTTGTTTATCTTGTTTGAATCTTGTAAAATATCCTGGGCGGGTACAACCAGATTAAATTATCATTCTATGAATTTTAATAAAAACAAATGTTTTTTTCATAGCACTGTTTGATAATAAGATACAATTTTATAAATTTTGTTTCTATGTGCTATATATGCATTATTTTATATGCAAATACTGCTTCGACGTACCACTACATGTATCACAAGAATCCAAACATTCACATTTATTTGTTTATCTTGTTTGAATCTTGTAAAATATCCTGGGCGGGTACAATCGTATTAAATTATCATTCTATGAATTTTAATAAAATCAAATGTTTGATTTTTTCCATAGCACTGTTTGATAATAAGATACAATTTTATAAATTTTGTTTCTATGTGCTATATATGCATTATTTTATATGCAAATACTGCTTCGACGTACCACTATATGTACCACCAGAATCCAAACATTTATATTTATTTGTTTATCTTGTTTGAATCTTGTAAAATATCCTGGGCGGGTACAATCGTATTAAATTATCATTCTTTGAATTTTAATAAAATTGAATGTTTTATTTTTTCCATAGCACTGTTTAGATAATGAGATACAATTTATAAATTTTGTTTCTATGTGCTATATATGCATTATTTTATATGCAAATACTGCTTTGACGTACCACTACATGTACCACCACAATCCAAACATTCCTATTTATTTTGTTCATCTTTTGGTATCTTCCAGTTAAAATATTCTCAACAGTTATCTATAGCTGAGGAACGCGAATATTTAAGTTTTTTAGTCGATACTAATTTATTTGAAGATTGGTAGGTATAATTTGGTCATTTGGTATTTGCATATGTTTATGGAGTTGAATGTTTAGGGAAAATCTGAAATAGCCATTTATAAAAGTAAATGAATATTTGTTTGTATATTTAGTGGAAAGTTGTTTTGTTAACAGATAAAATTTATGGTGTCCAATGTAGAGTATTCCCAGGAAGAAACCCCCTCTGGGTATCTGCAAACATATTCCTTTTCTCCAAATTAATGTATATGTATATTGAATACTGATACAAATTCACCAACCTGTATTCTAGATATCAAAGCCTACACTATATAAGAAAAATTGTACTGATTTCCTCTCAAATTTTTACTCAGTTGACCACATAGTAAAATACAACTGGGATGTCGCCGTCTGCTTTGCATATTTATAAAGATTATCTTCAGAAGAATTTTTTTGCGGTAACATTCATGAAGAAAATCTAGTTATGACATCTGATTTTGGAGAGAACAATAGGTATGACAATATAACGTCCTCTCTCTATCTCCCTCTTTCTACCTCCCTCTCTATTGTGTAAATGTTGATAGTTAAATTATTTAGTTTTCCAGATTTGAGATCTTTGCAACGAATTGGTGATTTAATACCATCATTATTTAGTAATGTATTGAAATGTGTTAGGGTAGACGTATGAACTGTTATGGTCGACATTGGAACTGCCAATATTCTAACGATCCAGGAATGAGTCGAGGAACTATTATGAATACCTGTCAATATCACAACACTCAACATCAAAGTTGCGCATGAAACCACGCCCATATTTTCAAAAAATGACTAATGTTGTGGTGTTGATGACCGACATCTATGAAGTGTTTGCACGACAAACCGAACCCTCATTCCGAAATATGACTGAAGTAGCTATATCGCCATATATGAATGAACCGATGAACTATCATTGCCACATAACAGGCTCAGAACAGTTAACATCAAAGGACGATATGAAAGGTTTGAACGGGAAACCATAACCAAACTCCAAGAATATGACCAATATTGCAGCTATATCACAATGCATGTATAAACCGATGAACTATCATGGCTAGCCGTAAATGTCAGAACAGTCGATGTCAAAGGACGACATCTATGAAGTGTTTCCGCGGGAAACCACACTCAAATTTCGGAATGTGATTGACGATGTAGCTGATTCGCTCTATGAATAAACAGATGAGCTATAATAACTACTTGTAAATGTAACAGTTAACGTCAGAGCTGCGCTAGAAAAAAATGTGTGCGAAGAAACTTGTAGTCATGCAGTTTTATTACTCCAATAACACGAATTGTTTTTATTGTATCGTTGGAACCTATATGATTATCTCAAAGAGCAGGATGTACATATTGATTATAAATAGAAAATAGTATCAGTATCGATATATCTTTGGAAGAATACACTCGTTAACTGGAATAATTCCATATTAAAGGAATAATTGAGTAGAGATATCAAATTTTACGATGGAAAACACCGCTATAATACATTCGAGCTGTTGTAGTATAGGAATCTTCCATCCCTATACGAGTTTACCTAGAATCCCCGAATAGACCTTAATTATATTAATTATTATGTAAGTATATGTTTAGATCTCGGATCTGGGTTACCAAGCAATATGTTACATAACGGCTAACCTAGATACCTTGCATCGTAGATTAGTTTAGTAGAACATTAAACAATAAACAGTGACATAACATGTATATATAGTAATGTGGAGCATATCAGTACATATAGTAGTATACAGTATATTCATTGTCCACGCATCTGACAGTATAGTGAATGTACCTGCCTAAGTTGTACTTTCTGAGAGTAAGGCATTAAGCCATAATGGCGCCGAGCTCTACCTTAAGTAAAGTGACTCTTTTTTATACGTGATGTGTTTCCTTCCCCGATACCTCTACCAGGACCACGGGACAGTTTAGGGCAAACCGCCCAACCAAAGAACTGATCCCCCACATGGCGATCCTGCCAGGATTTTTCTTATGGAAAAAAAAAAAAAAGAAACGAACCGCTCCCTGTCCACATCGCCATATGTGATCCCCCACATGGCGATCCAAGCCAGTCTTTTCTGAAAATGGGAAAAACAGAGACGTATGTGATCTTCCCCACATGGCGATCTCTTCCAGTTTTTTTTTTCTACCAGAAATAAGAAACGGACCATAATGGATTTGGAAATTGGAAATGGATTGGAAAGGAAACATGGAAATTTCAAGGATGGAATGGTGAAACAAATTTTTTTTTTGATGCCCACATCACCATATGTTATCCCCACATAGCTAAGAGCTGATCCCTGTCCACATCGCCATATGTGATCCCCCACATGGCGATCTATACCAGTCTTTTTCTTATGGGACAAAAAAAAAGAAACGAACCGCTCCCTGTCCACATCGCCATATGTGATCTCCCACATGGCTCCAATATGGTTTAACAGGAAGACGCTAAATTGATTATTGGCAAATTGGAAATCGAAGTTTCAAAAATGGAAACTGGAACGCAGGCATCGAGGCAGCGATGGGTTGGGAAAAAGAAGAAGAAGTCAACCCTGTAGTGTTGTGCTTCGAAATGTGAGTAATGACTGTTCCAGACAATTTAGTTCATATATATTTTTTTTAGAAAAACAGCACGCAAATAGGCGCCGCTGTGTATATATATATATGCATATTAAAAATTTATTGATTTATTAATTTAGTAGATTTATCATAATCAGGTAAATTGCTGAACATGAATTTTTTTTATGTCACATTTAACTATATTTAATAATATTGAAGTAATTAAGTCATACCTAACTTCTAATAGTGAATTGAATATATCGAATATATTATATTATATTGATAAAATATTTGAAGTAATTTTAGGGATATATAACTTCTAATGCTTAAATTTAATTGAAATCGAAGAATAGGAAATTAACAAATAACTATTTTATTAAAGAAGATAAGTATTTTAAGTACATAAATGTTATCAATTTTTTTAAATTAATTGAAATTAATGAGAGATTTACATTTAAAAGTAGTAAATATTAATATATTGGAATAAGTGAGAATAATATAAGTAATTTATCAAATAATTAAAGTTATGTGTATAAGCATATACATATTGTTTGAAAATTAGTTTAAACAAACATATATTGCCAGGGAAAATTATCCCACAAAACCATTAAATAATTTGTTAGACCAACAATGATGTGGCTAACATATGGTTATTCCAGGATGGAAACCATAGATGATATAATAGCATTGATTATGCAGAATTTTTTTTTTAAATGGTTATAAGTAGAAGGCAATAAAATAAATTATGTTATTATCAAAGTTTGGAAATCTGACGAGGTTCAAAAACTTTTTTTTAACAAGTATTATTAAAATATTATAGTCATAAAGATGACGACAAATAATTTTAAAATTGAATTAATGTAGGTTTAGAATAATGGTTACATATTATTTAGAAATGCGATTTGCGTACATTGAAATAACTTCATTAAATCATAATATAAATATTGCAACAAAGCATATTTCATTCATGTTATATAGTAAACATAGTACCAAAAATTTGAATCAGCAAAATAATTGCGAGCGAATAGTTTATTCGATATTTCAAGGGCAATCCAGCGACTATACTAAGGACTGATCATCCGGTACGTCACGGAACAATTGAAATATATTATTAGGCTGAATCAATTACATAGATATGTCACAAGAGAAGTAAACGGAAAGTAAGAAGATGAATTGTAGGCGCAGTATTGGAGTAAATGGAGATAAATTGTAACATACGTAAGTCTGTAGCTTTGATCCGCATATGACTTAGGTACGTTGTGGAAAAGTATGGCAGCAGTAATATGAGTTACAGATGATATTTTTTTTTTGATTTGCATAAAACTACACTTTCGATCGGCATTGTACCTAAGGGCATTGTTGAGAAATGTAGTCAATTTGTGTAAAATTTCATTATTGCTGAAATAGGCATAATGATGAATTCCAAGAATAAGGAATTTATGAGCGCTAGAAGAAGAAGAAAATGGAAATAAAATCCGCCGGTAAATAAAATAGGATTGAGAATAAATGTTATACCAGACGTATAAACATAATATATAATATATAATAAAGAATGTAGTAAATAAAGGAAGACATGAAGATGGTAAAAAAAAAATAACATATGTTTCTATATATATAAATAAGTAAATAAAATCATTTCAGGCAAAAGGCCGTAAAACTAAAAAGTATGCGCAAATCCCACAGTATAATAATAATATGTATGACCATTAATTAAGAACAATGTTTGTAAAATAAAATTAACGTACGAAAATTGGAAAAAAAATGTTAATCTATCAATTCAACATTTTTTTACCCCGCGTAGGGAGGTGTAGTATAGGAATCTTCCATCCCTATACGAGTTTACCTAGAATCCCCGAATAGACCTTAATTATATTAATTATTATGTAAGTATATGTTTAGATCTCGGATCTGGGTTACCAAGCAATATGTTACATAACGGCTAACCTAGATACCTTGCATCGTAGATTAGTTTAGTAGAACATTAAACAATAAACAGTGACATAACATGTATATATAGTAATGTGGAGCATATCAGTACATATAGTAGTATACAGTATATTCATTGTCCACGCATCTGACAGTATAGTCAATGTACCTGCCTAAGTTGTAATTTCTGAGAGTAAGGCATTAAGCCATAATGGCGCCGAGCTCTACCTTAAGTAAAGTGACTCTTTTTTATACGTGATGTGTTTCCTTCCCCTATACCTCTACCAGGACCACGGGACAGTTTAGGGCAAACCGCCCAACCAAAGAGCTGATCCTCCACACTGTGTTGGTGGAAGAAAAGAGGAGGTGGAGAATGGCTATGTTGGAAGGATTCTATAGTATCAACCTCAATTTGAACAAGATTCTGGAAACAAACGTTCTGCATCAAGTGGATATACGTTCCAGCAAGGATGTTGGGAATAAATTCAATCGAATAGGAAGGCAACCATTGTATCATCATATGATCCACGAAAATCAGCTAGATGTATTCGTATACATTATTCCCGAAATGATGACGACCACCACCAATCACACGTTCTGTTATAAACCTGACTTATTATTTCTAGATGATACAGACCTTTGAAGTGGTACACATTCTAAC
Source organism: Endomychus coccineus (assembly GCA_958510875.1). Taxonomy (NCBI): domain Eukaryota; kingdom Metazoa; phylum Arthropoda; class Insecta; order Coleoptera; family Endomychidae; genus Endomychus; species Endomychus coccineus. The sequence continues at coordinate 78,391,299 of OY294070.1, forward strand.
CACTACCTACATCGACGTCTTCTGAACCACCAAACAAACCACCATCACAGGAAGAAAACAAAATTTATGCAACGCAATGAGTCAATTCTAGTGTCATATTAGTTTTACTAATTGAAATCTTCATGGAGATTGTAAACAAACATACTAATAAATAATATTAATGAAGATTTGTTTTATTGGAGAACAAGAATAAATATTCATATCTTGGTCCGGCGAGCATAGTTCATTCACCATGATCAACGATCTATGTCATCACGACTCATCACTAACCGTCGCGATGAATTTCGTTGGTAAGTGACCGGTGACCATAGTTTAACAACCACGATCGCTGAAAGATGAGGTCGCTAACCGTTTCAACGAATTCCATTCATCGCTGGACGAAATTGTGATTCATACAGCTGATCCAAATTGAAGTTTAGATTGTCAGTTATATGATAGTTAAACACAGCTACAATATTGATAAAATATTGGAAATCAACTTTTTGATGGCCTCGAACATAAATATAGTTCGCTGTACACAGAAGATTAGATTCTAGAATATCATCTACTCCGGTGTATTCTACATCTCCAGAGGAATAACTTATTCCACGTACGAATTTCTCCACATACCATACAGATTTGCGATCTTGAACATTTAACGATGCAAACGGTATGCGTGATTCAAATAATGAATAATGTCGTTTGATTCCATCTGAATAGACATTTCATTCAGATACCAGACATCGTCAACAATGAAACTTTCAATGTCAACCACAGCGATTCTCAAAATTTCTCGTGATAAAATAATCGAATTTAATTCTCAATGATTTTGGTTCGGGGAGTTTTTCATCAAACAATCGAGAATTATAATGCATTAAGCTTTCGTATTGGCAGGAAACATCCGCCAGGTGGCCAAGTTAACAATTTGCTTCGGAATATCGCTAATGTATAAAGCGCATTATTTGAAGTTCTATAACTCAATATCGCATGGTTTTACAAAAGAATTTGTGTAGCTATCGTAGAATACTGTATAGATGTGATGGGCAATGACCTGATCATTTTTAGCATAGTCTAAGTCTATGTGTTCACGAATACCAAATGTTTACGTGATCGAATATCGTAGGATTAACTTTCAGGTTGTTTCACTTGTATGTTTCGGAACAGAATATAACAATGTGATTTGTCAACTGCTTCACTAGTCTTGACACCTCAAATTTCCCTTTTGTCGCATCGGGTGTTACAGCAGGAAGTTCATGCGATTTCCATTCTCTGAATGTAATTAGGGAATGAATATCACTGTTGATGGTTCGCAATACTCCTCTCTAATTATATCATTGGGATATAATTCCATAATGTCAATCGAACATATAACTGTGGTAGTATCGTTTGAAGGATTCATTAACAAATTCCAATACCTAAATATACACTACGGAGTCTGGAGCGGAAGAGGTCATTTTATGTGATAATGGAACATCAAGTGATAACCTCTAAACTAACCACTTGGGGCGGAAATAGGTTATAGTACATACCAATTACGAAGAAGATGCTTTAGCACTGTTCCTGCCTGGAGAACCCCTGTAAAAAAAAGTTGTTATTCAGTTAAGCATATTGGAAAATAAACAGTTCAACTATAGAGAAAAATTTAAGGTACTTTATTCTACGTGTTCTCTATATTAGTTTAAATGCAGATGATAATTGAATGACATGAAGAGATGGATGCTGTTCAAATAAACAATTTAACAAACGAATATAATAAGTCTTAGATATATCAGTTGATATAGCTCGTAAGGGTAAAGGTGTAATCACAACATATTTGCGGTTTTTTGATGTCAGATATTTATTCAAGTTCAATTACACGAGACAGATACCTCTTGATGATCTCAGGATCAATATAATAACAAAGTATGAAATTCAAATCGCATTATATACACAAATTTAGAAATGTCACTTGAGTTACTTTAAAATATATCAAATTTGGTGGGAATAACAGCGTGTTTGTTCTGCATATTGGTAGATAAAATGTTTGTGTGGAACGGGTACGAGCAGATGAAACGTGTACATTCAACCGTGATAAAAGTACAGGACAGTCAACCAGGTTGTTATGGACTTTGTACAGGAATAAAACACTATGAATTTTTCAACTTTTATATGATTATTGCCAAAAAATATATCCAATGGAGTCTGGTGGGAAAATTCAATAGATAATTATCATCAGCTTTGAACGATGAATATCTTAGGAAACACCGATTCATGCGCTCTATTTTGTTTATATAAATTTTAGTATGGGAGTTCCATACAGCCGAAGCATATTCGAGCTTGGAATGAAGAAATGAATTGTAAATGGCATTATTATTGTATCTCTATTGTTAAATAGGCGGCAATCTCGTATGATGAAGCACACCATTATGTAGAAGCTATGAACAATTGATTCTATATGAAATGCAAATGACAATTCGACTCCAAATGAAACTCTCAGGTCTCTAAAGCTATAGGAACGAACAAGGACCATATCAACAGCTTTGTATTTGTAAATGAGAGGCTCAACTTTCTTGGAAAAGTCATTACAGTGCCCTTACTAAAACTAAACTCTAACTGATTCATTACACACCAAGTTCTGAGTGCATCTAGAACATGCTGCATGTAGAATTATTTATTGCATAGTATAATTTCAAGTCATCTCCGTTCAGAAGAAAATAACAGAAAAAATGATAAATAAATTGAGTAGAAGTGGTTGAAGGACATACCCTTGAGGTACAACTGAAGTGGCATGATATGATTAAGATTCAAGACCTCGATACTCTGAATATTGATATCTATCGCTCAGGTGAAACTTTCAAAATTCAATTGATGATTTGTAAATTCAAAGCTAGGAACTTTATTAAATCGAATACCGTTTTATCAAATGTCTCAGAAAAATCGAGGTAGATGCGCCCTCATCAATAACATCAGCTAGATAATGACTGTAGCAAACTAAGTTAGAAGCAGTTGATCTGCCAGGTATTAACCCATGCTGCTCTCGCGTTATCTGCAGTTTTACATGATTGAATGTAGTAGCATCTTATAAATATATTAAAATATTTTACAGTAGTTATTGATGACGGCGATAATTAGTAACCTCACATCTACTATCTTTTTTGAAAACCGGTATTAATTTTGGAAGTTTCCACAGATCTGTAATTTTGAGGCGGTTGAAATCATAAATGCAATCTTTCAAGAAAGGAATTTGATCTGGATCTTTCGTGTGACTCACTTTAAGTCTTTTGGTAACTCCAGAGGAGCTAAGAATTAAAAGAGATCAAAATTATACTGAAGTTTATCATTAGTTGAATTAGAGTCAATTTAGACACTTCGGAAGTACTTTACAAAGACATTTACAATATCATGAGAAGTAGAATAAAATATAATAGAAAGTTTCTTATTTCAAAATTATTTTTTTCTCTTCATACGCATGAACAAAAAAATATATAATGAAATGATGTCACTAACAAATATGTAAGTTGAATGACATTGTTTCCATGTATATCACATATTTAAATAATCACTGACACTGTATGGCTCTGAAGTCAGCAGTAAATCTTTGAGCTTTCATTAAAACATTTTTCACTTGGACCACTTTGAATATCATTCTGAACCTTATTATGAAGTTCAATACTCATATAGCCTTTTTGAACAAATTGAGTCTAGGCATGGGATGATTTGAATTATTCGTACGCGTTTTATACTCATGATAACAATTTGTATTAAATTTACCTTTGTTTATATATAAAAACATAGCAACTTCAAAAAAGTATAATGCTTGAATAATTATATTGTAACAGTACCGGGCATATATTTTACCAATATGGAATACTGTTTGACTGAGGTTTTCAACTAGCAACAGTTCCAATGTGATACCAGCTGCGCAATGCTCTTACTTCCAAACAAGTAAAATCAACCGCCAGTTATAATCCCACTTTCCAATCTCTGATTTCTGAAGCTATAAAGTTTCTGTCGATTCCAAATTTAATTTTTCAATCGTGTGATAATGAACTCGTCTCTGATATAGGTTTGAAAGTCTATCTCACTGCTGATCCATCACACAATAACAGTCGGCTCAATATTATCATCATTTCAGGTAGCAATAATACCTCATCGACGTGTTATATCGAAGTTTTTGTTGGAACCTGCTCGGGTATCAAAGATCTGAGTCGATCTGCATATACTCAAAGTTCTCTTGAGCTGTCACCACTAGAGGTATAGTTCAGTCCAGTTTCTGATAACCTTGTCTTGATCCCTTCCTAGGAACCGCCTCGAATCACGTCATATTATATATCCATATCTATTAAAGCGTACATTCTGAAGGTCGTATTCGCTGACAGGTGATTAGGAATCAATTGAACTCTTTATTCAAATCAAATGATGGATGTATATTGGATAAAAGTTAAGAAAGTTTGGTATATAATAACACAACAACACGATTATAAAGTTAGACAAAAAATGATTACGGGAATGATAGCATATGAAGTCAAAGACCGGTCTGATTCAGGTTTACCCTAAGTGGGAACCTGTGAGAAAGTTATCAATGTCGAAAAACACAATTCAAGCTCTGTTTCACCCCTAGGAATAGATATCTCCTGTTGCGTATGTACTACGTTTAATATAGCTTCACTGCTCGATTTCAACTACTATGAGCAAATTCAATGCTTCAAATTACCTCAACGCAGACTACCTGAGGCTCCGGGTTTCTTTCTTTTACAATACTACAAGCTAAATTCAAGGTAGGTTCTACTCTTCAGGAGCCAAATGGATTTAGAGAATTCCTTCGTTGACTCATATGGACACAAATTGGATAGATAGACCATCATAAATTAATTTAATCTTAATCTGGTTACTTGAATTTGATCTGCTACAACACTACAAAACAGGATATGGATTGATTTCGAACAAATATTATCTCAGGAACAAACATTGACCTGGATTACTGGATTATCCTACTTACCTTGACTGAAAAATTACTTTATAGTCACAACAATGGAAACAAAAATTGAAAATATTTTAATTGTTTTGAGTGTGGAATCTAAGTGAAATATATATAACTTCAATTACTGGAAACAATGGATTATCCCTCATGAAGTGAAAACAGCCTGAACTGAACAAGAAGATTAGCTTATCCAACGAGTTGGTGGTAGATAACTCTCGTTTTTTCTAAAGGTAATTAGTTTTCATGAAACCATAGAAGCGGAGTCACCCCACGCGCAAAGCTTATTGAAGATACCTATAGGGATAAGACTAGGCGCAATAACGGTCCGTGAAGGTAATTTTCAACTCCACTTGGTTTTTCCCTGACTCGGAGGAAAGAGAAGTTCCAGTGAATAACTTAGCTAAACTTCCTTGCTGGCCAAGAAGTCGTTGCCCCGGATACGAGTTATGCAGCTACGCAACACATCGTCGCTAGACCTACCCATCATCTCGTACGTTCTATCAAGGTATAAGTCCAGCAACCTGTCCGCAAATGTTCATAAATGAATTAGAAGGATTTTTAAAAGTTAATAACAAACCACATGACTATAGCTTTATTGTGGGAGACTTGAATATAGACATTGCTAGTTACTCGAGAGTAACGGAAGATTTCTTGAATGTGGTACAGGAATACGGATATAAATATTTAATAAATAAACACACAAGAATCCACAATGATTCTAGATCATGCATTGATCATATTTTTTGTTAAAAATAAGAATGAGATTGCAGACAGAGCTCTAACTATAATTATTCAAAACAACATTACTGATCATTATGTAATATTAGCTCAAATAATCTTACATAAAAAAGTACAGATGAATGCAAGTAATCTCCTTCCAATCAAATAAAATGTATTAACTACAGAAAGCCAAAAAAAATTTGAACTCTGTAAATTGGAAACATACATATGAAGCGGAGATGGATGTTGAATCTGAAACAAATAACAAAATCAATATTTTAAGTAGTCACATTAAAGAATGTACAGTTATAAAAAATATAAAACATGAACAAAGGAAGTGGAAGCCTTGAATTACTGAGGGTTTAATTTCATCAGTAAATAAAAGAGACAGTATGTTAAAAAAATCTAAAAAACAACCTAATAACTTAATTCTCGAAGAAAATTATTTAGCATACAAAAAGCACTTATCTAAGCTCATTGATAAATGTAAAAAGGAACACTATAAAAAAGTAATAAATAAAAACGACAATAATTCTTAAGACCTTTGGAACGCAGTTAACGCTATAACGATGAAAAAAAGCAATTCCTCATCAATAACAGCCATTAATGACACTTCGGGAAAAACGTTGAATGACAATAAGGAAATTGCAAATGAATTTGTTGACTTCTTCACAGACATAGGAAAAATTCTGACAAACAACATTATTAAAAATGATAAGACTCTTAATTTCAAAATTGAAGAACCAACGTTAGTCAATTCGCTTTATTTAAACCCTTGCTCAATTGACGAAATAAAAAATATTATAGGCACATTGAAAAATAAAAAAGCAGTAGGTTTCGACGACATTAGTGTAAACACAATCAAACAAGTAGCAGATGAGATTTCAAAACTTTTATGCCATCTTTTAAATAAAGCAATCGAACAAGGAGAATATCCCTCAGCTTTCAAAAAAACAAAGTTGATACCTATATTCAAAATCGGGGATGCAATGAATGTAACAAACTATCGTCCAATATCGCTCATAACTAGTCTGGCTAAAATTTTCGAAAAAATATTGAAAATTCGAATTTGCAACTTCCTGAAAAAATTCAATCTCATTTCGGAAAAACAATATGGATACATAGAAGGAAAATCTACAAAGCATGCCATCAAACATCTAGTGTCAAACATTTACCAATCGGTGGATAAAAGAGAAAAATGTTTAGCGGTCTTTTTTGACCTACAAAAAGCGTTTGACAGTGTTTCTCATGAAAAACTATTACAAACATTAGAAGCGTCAGAAACAATGTACTAAAATTGTTCAAAAGCTTTCTATCCAAAAGAGCGCAATTTTCGCTAATAAATAAAGCTTATAGTCATCCGAGGAAAGTTGAATTGGGGGTACCACAAGGAACTATACTAGGTCCAGTGCTATTCATTTTATATATGAACTCGGTATTTAATTTAAAAACCTGTGGAGATATTATATCATACGTTGATGATATCGTGATTTTTTATAAAGATAGCTCATGGGATAGCCTGAAAAGAAAAGTGGGAGAGGATTTGATACTTTTTTTAAATTGGTTTGATTATAAGCTACTTACTATTGATATTTCCAAAACAAAGTACTTACCTTTTTCTTTATATCTGAATAACCGACCTTCATATTCAAAATTAAAGGTGAATGGAATAATGGAAATAACGTCGGTTAACAACATGAAATATCTGGGTTTAATTGTCAACCAGCATTTGAGATGGAATGAACATCTGCGCAAATTAAATAATGAATTAAGATGTAATTTGTTCAGATTCAAACAATTGAACATTTTTCTCTCTCAAAAACAACTCAGGCTCTAGTAGAAACACATCTGAGTTATGGCATAATAGTTTGGGGGGGCGCTTTGAATATTCACATCAATTCAACACAAATATTACAAATGAAATTTATCAAAATATTATTGAGAAAGCCCTAAATGTATCCAAGTGATAATCTATTTTAAGAAAGCAAACTTTTAGACATTCGCCAAATTTATTACAAAGAATGTATAATTAATACAGTTATACATATGAGACCTAACACTGAAATTAGTCATGACACAAGACAGACTCAGGGAGTAAATTACATTATACCTCAAATGAACACTACAACGGGGCAACGTCCCTGGCTCTTCTTAGGTCCAAAATGCTGGAACGATCTCCCACCAGAGATAAAAAAGGCTCAATATGCTTGTCTCATGAAAGTAGTTCAGTCTTACCTGCTAGTTTCCAACAGAAACTTCATACAAAATCACATTAACATAAAAAACAACAAATAAAAATACTCAGATATAAATGTGTAAATGACAGGGGTGTAGCCGGCTGTGCTAAGTTAAGTACGTGTTGCGCAAGCCCTCTTTCTCAGTTTGAGAATCTTGTCATTGTTAATTTCAAAATGTCTTACAGCTAAGACGTAGATGAATTTTAAAGATTTCTCCATGCAATAAATCATTTATTATATTTATTTTCAAATAAAATGTTGAAATCAAATAAATACCTCTAAGTATTTCAAATATGAGTCCTATATCTTAGTTTTTCATCTGTAACTTAAAATATGAAATGAGCAAAAATTTAAAAAATATCTAAATTTTTAATAATAGATGTTATGTTTCAAAATATTAGAGATCATATCATTTAAATGAAAACTAATGAGCAAAAGAAATGAGTTCTTCCACTCATATCAGATGAAAATGTGACAAAATGTTGGCTATATAACAAACTTCTCAATGATACCCCACAGTGGATAGATTTCTGCAAACCATTGTACGCTTATCTGCGGTGTATATTAGTTTTAAATGCAATATTTGATGTGTATATTTTGGATTAAAACGGTACAATCGTGTTAAATTCTTACTATATAATATATAACCAACTAATGCAATGTCAATTAAAATGATTTATTATAAATAGAATATGATATTACTTAGTGAATAGAATAAATATATGTATTTTCTTTCGCATAGGTACGAATATGTATAGGTATTCGTATATGCGTATATATGTATATGTGGTTTTGTATAAGTATGAGTAGGTATGTGCATATATTTTAGGAGTAGGTATGTATTTGTAAGTGTATAGGTAAGGATGTTTTTCAAGTTTTCTGTTTATTTATTTCATGTGTTTGTGCAAGGCATAAGATAAAATCACGGACAAGTATTAATAATAATACTTATGTGATTCTTATAATAGCCTTCATTTATTTATTTTAGCTAAGATTATATTTTTTGAAACTTCATGTACTTTTTCTTAGCTAAAAATAAATTATTATTATTATTATTATTATTTATTATAATAATTTATATAAATTTATTTCGAATTAAATTGAATTATTTCAAGGGACCCACTCTTCTACATGACTGTAAATAAAGTAGCTAAGGTCATCGAATGAAACGTATTCAGGAATAAAACTGCTTTCATTTTTGAACCGAAAAAATTACCAGAAAGATTTGAAATTCTTTCATGTTATTTCATATTTTTGATATATACCTAAATGAAGAGACAATATCGGGTTTGATTACCGATCATAGTTTTACATGCATTATAATCATCCAGCTTAGCATCTTCTTTGTATTCCCCAACAATTGTTTTCAAGTCTGATGTTTCTTATTATATTAGTCGTGAACCAAATTGGAAACTTTTTATTAATCTTGGGGATGGTGGTATGGAACGCAAACTTGTAAGATGTTCATATAATATTTCTACCATCACATTGACATTGATTGTATGATATAATACCGGCAAGTCAAAATCCAGTAATATGTTATAAAGTGATGGATAATTTTCCTTATTGATATTGGAAATGTATATATAATGTCTCGTATTTCTCTCGCTAATTTTTAATTCAATCATAGTGAACAGTGTCAATTTAGCCTGAATTTTTGTGTGATACAACGATAAATTCTGCTCCGTCTGAGGAATCAGTTTGTTGTTTGATTTTACGTGAACTTGGGTCGCAAATTTCATACGAACCAGAGTGGGTTTTTGCGAGTATATTTGGGTTATTATCTTGTTTAAATTTTCTGCGAACAAAAACTTGCTAGATTTGCACTTACATCTTTGTCGTTTTGTCACTGCGAGTACAGCAAGCAGTAATACAGAATATTGTATCCTTGATGATATGTCAACGTGCAGGGTATGCGAGGATAAATGCGAGAGATGTTAGGATCTCTTTAGAAATAAATAGATAATTTGAAGTCAGATAATAGTATTCTACAATTACGGAATAGATAATTTGAATTCAGACAACAGATTCATGGATTAATTAGGATAATAGAAATTGAAGCAAAATGTAATTTTAAAAACTGTTAGACAACTAAATAATTGATTAATGAGGGATCGAGACAACATTGATAATAATCAGGAACAATTGCGTTGTTTAACCTGAAAATAATAATTCAAGATCAGATATTAATCATTATTAGATAATTGAAAATCAGAATTATTAGATTTTACTAGTTACAAATCAATATCTCAATGAAATTCAATAAAGGAAAGTAAATGAATGTCAAAGAAAAATTACTCGTTCAATCAAGAATCAGAACAGCAATCCTATAAACTGTAAAGAGGACTCGAACAAATTTACAATTCCAACCTGATAAGGAAAAACGATACTTATTCTGTAACTCAACAATTAATCGGGTAGATCAGTAATTTGAAGTCGATTATCTCGCATCTTCGGTCTTATTTGTTGTCGCAATCTAACATCATCGAATCGCTGAGGACTGAAATTAGGCAGATTCGTGGAGTCAACAGCCCCCAGGAGGGAAGAAAGTCCGGCTTTCCTTCCATCAGTTATGCTGGCATCGTGAAAAACAAGGCCCTGCCTGCCGTTAAAATACAACCCAGAAATCGCGAGCAGTCCGTCACCCAGACCAAGGTACATATGAAGAGTGAGGTCGACCCTGTAGTTTCTGACCTCCAACTGACCAAAGTTAAAGACGTTCGCGATAGAGGTATTCTGATCAGTTGTGAAACGAAGGAGGAGAATAGCCGGCTTTCATCTCTTGCACGTGAGGAGCTATCTGATTCCTACGAGGTCAGGGAATTCAGCAGAATCCAACCACGGGTGCGGGTTACCGGTCTTACTGAAGGATATTCTGAAGATACACTTCTTGACATTATTTGTAAGAATCTCTGTTTCGAAATTCTTCTGAATGTAAAATTATTGAGTTTAAACCAACGAGAGCAGACAGAAAGGTATATCAGTTCACACGTCAGTTAGTTAGAGTTACTCACGAGCACGTATAGGAGCCGGCAATCGGTTTGTTGGCTATGACGGCTGTCGTGTCTATGATGCACTTGAAGTTGTTCGCTGTTTCAATTGTATTATCTTCAACCATATTGTCAAAAATTGCAGTAGGGTTGTCTTATGTCTTCAATATGGTGGTGAGCATGCAATTAAGCAGTGTGTTTCTACCTTACTTTCTTGTTCTAGCTGCAGTGTATTAGTGTAATAATCCGACGGATTATTACTTTTTGTTTTTGAGGCCTTTGGATAATATTGATTTGATTCAGATTGAAAATTTCATAAATTATCATATCTTGAACTCGATATACCAGACAGACCTAGCGACGGTAATCTGAATCCTCTTTCCTGTATCATTGACCGGCCAGCCATGAACCATGCTTAGCAAACGTAGCAAAGTATGCGGCCAACGGTACTTTTTTCCCTGAATCAGGAAAAGTCCACGCTGACTTGAGTCGCTTACGATTCTTTCGGCTAGTTAGATTGCAATAGGTGGATTTATAGCTTACGGGCGTGTTTTGATCCCGGGATTCTAAATTGAACATATTTTCTAAGCTTTGCGCGTGGGGTGGCCCCCCGCTTCAATGATTACATAAAAACTAATTACTTTGAAGAAAAAAGTCAGTTCTGAACCACCCACTCGAGTAGTTCTCCTCCAGGTACTTGTCGTCGGTAAGACCAGCTTGCTTTATGTCCACAGGGATGCTCCATCGTTGCATTAAATCAAATCAATTAATATAATGTTTGTCCAGAATATACAAATCAAGTTCAAGAAATTTATAGATATTAAATTAACAATGCAACAAGGGTTATGCATCCCTAGGGCTGAAGCAGCGCTGGACTTGTTCGCGTCTTCCGCGTCTCGCGTTAAGTGTTTGTTCCCTTATTTGAAAATCATTTTGTGACAATTCCTATTATACCAAATTCAATCCGATGTAGAAATCGAGTGTTTAAATCCTTTGTGCGTTATTTCTACAAGGAGTTCGAGAGGAAATTGTGTTATTAGACCAACAGGTAAGTGCATTTTGATTGCCAAAGAATAACTGTTATATTGACTTCAACCTCTGAATCGACGATATAATTATATATAATAATATAATGTGGTTATTGAACCTTCAGACCATGCTCCGCCCGCCAATGTTTATTTTATTAATTCATGTTTTTTCAGCCATCTAGGCTATTTTGAATGTTCTGTTCAAATTCCGTTTATCGGAGATCACATAGGTGTTACGATTAAATTCATGTATCATTTCCATTTCTAAATTTGTAGTAATTGTATATTCGTTTGCTGTGTGTAATGTATCAAATTTTGTTAACTTTTATTCAATACATATTTATCATTTAATTTGATCAGTGAGTTCAACTGGTAATTCCTAATCACCTCTCAGCGAAATCGACCTTCAGAATTTACGCTTGAATAGATATAAAGATATAAGTATAAGTAATTGTACGGGGCGGTCCCTTGGAAGAGATCAAGGCATTGTAGTCAAAAACAGCTCCTAGGTGGGCTGAAATATACACCTAGTGGTGGCAGCTTCAAGGAACCTCAAGGGTACACGGATCAACTAAGATCTCTGATACCCGAACGGGTTCCAACAAACAAATCTTAATTCACATAACACGTCGATGAGGTATTAGCGCTACCTGAAATAATACCCAGCCGACTGTTACAAGTACAAGTATTACTAGCAGTGAAATAGGCTTTTAAACCTATTCGCTTATTGGGAAATATTAAATCTGGTGTAATTTCAGTCCATTATTATTATTATAAAACAATATGCTCGGCTCAACGTTACATTAGATAATAAAACCATTCCTCCAAATCATGCTGCTTGGGATTACAAAGAATATGCGGCTTATCTAGGTATAAGAGACAAGCTTCGCAATGACTGCAATGCAGGTAGCGGTTAGCGCCAATCAGGTCAGTCCCTTCTAATGTGTCCCTCCCTTCTAAGACTGTGAGCTCTTCACAAGTGAACCACCATTGTTCCGGTGTTGACTTGGTGAATTACTATCAAAATACCAGTGGCTTGCGCTCAAAAACTAATGACATCTTTAATGCTTCCATTCGCTAAGAGAGTGATATTATAATTCTGTCTGAGACGTGGTTGTGCTAATTCATCTCTAACAGCGAGGTACTCTATTGTAGGTATTCCATGATTCTCTGTGAACGCGATCTTGCATTCACGGGAACTTCTCGAGGTAGTGGCCTAGTGGTTGACAAAAAATACAGGGCATCTCGAGCGAAAACGGCTCTGAATTTCAATCTGTCCCCACGTACTGACATAATCATTGTTAAGACATCAGGAGAGATCTCGCATCGTTACGTCATTGCCCTGTATATTCCGCCTGGCATTCGATTGTGGAATATCGGAATGTATACGGTGGGCTCGCTCCACTTCAGTAGGTCTTAGATAGTTCTTCCATCATTATTGGTGATCTCAACATTGCGAAATATGCATCATATGTCAATGGATTCTCTTCCGATCATTGTGTGTTCAAGTTTTTAAGTGTTATCAATTTTGTGCTATACCACCAGTATAACTTTATTCGTAATTCTAGTAATAGACTCTTAGATTTTGTTGTTTCCGGCGGGAGGTACATTCTGTAGCGATCCATTGAGCCACTCGTTCCTGAGGATGGTCATCATTTGGCGCTATCTGTTTTGGTCGATTTTCTATCTGGTGTAGTAAGTGGTAGAGGTAGTGAGTTGTCGTTAAAATCCGTCAATGCGTACAATTCCCGCAAAGCAAATTTTTCATTATAATACGAAAGTTTGAAGGAGGTTGACTGGACACTGGTGGTTGGATGCGATGATCCCGAGGATGCATGTTCTGTCTTTTATGATTTATTATATTCATCCCTCGATAAATACGTTTCTAGGTTTGGCTGCGTCAACAAAAATTTGTACTCTTCATGGTATAGCAACCACATAATACGGTTGATTACAAGCAGTTTCCCAAGCTTTGGAATTTTATCAATTCAAAGAAAGGCACACGTGGTTTTCCTTCTGAAATGGACTATGGCGATGTGGAGTTGAATACCCCGCAGGAAATTTCCTACACGTTTGTCCATCTCTTCAGTCAAAGTTATATAACTCAACCTCTCTCGGTCAATTTAGATTCGGAGCCTCCAAGTGATGCACAGGCTTTATACATTATTTGTTTCTCCCAAGAAGAAGTTGAATTCGCCTTCAAAAAGATGGAAAATAAATCTACATCAGGTTCCGATATGATTCCGGTGTTTCTACTCAGAGATTGCGCACCCATTTTTTCAGTACCCCTCACCCACCTTTTCAATAGGTGTCTCACGTCCTGTAATTTCACACTAGTATGGAAGCAGACGAAAGTCTGTCCGATCTTCAAAAGTGGTGACAGAACAGATGTGCATAATTATAGATCTGTAAGCATCTTTCCAAATCTTGTTAAGGCTTTGGAGATTCTTATCTACGATGGAGTGTATTTCAAAGTTCATTCACGCCTCCTTAATATACAACACAGTTTTGTGAGGGATCGTTCCACATCCACCAACCTGGCATCTGTCACACAATACATCGTTGAAAATATGGACCTAGCAGACTTCTGCTAGGTGGACTTGATGGAATTGGTTCCTCTGTGGAGCTCTCATCTCACATCGCCACATATCTTAGTGATAAAAGGTGATTTGTCGTGGTAAATGGGCAGAGATTGGTTGAATACATTGCTTCTTCAGATGTCCCCCAAGTATCAATTTTGGAGTCTGTGATGGAGACTGCTAACAGACTACTTGGGTTTATTATTCGAAGCTGTCGTGATTTTTCAGACACGCTCAAATTGTTGTTCGTAACGCGGCTTGAGTATGCATCTGTGATTTGGTTCCCTGGTTATGCCGTTCATGTAGATGGCATGACAGGGCATGAAGCAAGAGAAGCTCCACATTAGGGAGTTCTCGCCTAAACTCTCTAAAAGCTCACTCTCTATGAGCAGGAGAGGTCTAAAACTGGTGACAGAACTTCTCACAGGACACTGTCATCTGAATAGACACACTATGGGCATTGTTGGAAACCCAGCTTGTAGTAGATGTGGAGAGTTGGATGTATATGCCTCTCACATCCTGGCAGAATGTCCAGCATTGGCTTCTCTCAGACTACATCACCTTTGGCTGCTTGAAGCCAAAAGAGATATCAGTCCATGCAAAATTTTGGCCAACGGCACTGCCTTAGGCCTGCTGGACTGATTCTTGTATCAAGTAGCGCACAATGGACCCAATCAAGCGGTCTATAAGCACCGCCTCCATTTTGATTGATTGATTGATACATCTTTAATAGCGTTTATACCTGTTCATCGGTGTAAGATTAAAAATTGCGATAGTATAGATACTAGTACAAGGTATAGAAAAACGAATATTATTAGGATCAATCTCAAAAGCAGAAAGCTTGCTATTTATAGCTAGAAAACCCCACCTCCACGAGATAGCTGTAATTGTTGAAAATTGCGATAGTATAGATAGTATAGTTAGTTGTGAAAAGCTCAGAATTCAAATCCAAGAATTAAGCAGTGTTTCAGATGAAGCAATTAAGTCATAGCTTGCAGTAGATGAAATGTTGTACATTGCGCTCGTTTTAGAATTGAGACCTCTCAAATTCTAGAAAAACATGACGAAGAATGATACTAATATATTTATCCTCACGCATGCATTTACGCTTACATGATATATGTTTACTAATAATTACTATGCCAGACCCACTAAATCTCTAAATTGCTTCCATTCATTTTTGTAGACAGGACACTCACTATGCCAACGAGAATGGTCAATAGATATATCTTGCACATCAGTAAAATCACTCTCTGACTGTTTACAGATAGTGCTTTGATCACAGTTAGGTACGCAATCCTTTGATAGTTTGGATCGTGATTACCGGAACATTTCGGAAACGCTTTGAGATTCTTACAGGAACTATATCCGTGACCAAAACCACTAAAGTTATAGCAACGAAAGACATCAGTTGCATGAAAGATAGAGCAACTATCATAGCCTATATAGATACGCTCCTTTTGTTGAGACATTGAGCGTTCGTAACATGTAGGGTTCAGTCTGAGAAGTATTTGAAAAAAATTTGAATTCCTCTATGTGCGACAAGTTCTATTATTTCGCAACGGAACTGACGTTCAGGAGTAGGGAATTTTACCGCAAGATTTAATCCAATAAATCAGCTTCATTATATTGCTTAGTTATATCAACAATTTGCATACGAAGTTCAGGATTGGTGACTTTTTCACAGAATAGTTCGCAGAAAGCAACAGCAATACGACAAAATTCATAAGTATCTTCATTATTGTTACTGCTTATAATAATACCTCTATTGACAATGTTCTCAACCCCAGAAGAACGAATGTAGAGCTGACAGGAACAATATTCTGAAGAAAGTCCGATTTAGTAATATTATTTTCTTGGTTCGTATTTTTCGATTTAATCATAACTCCACAATTCGTGAATGTAGATTGAGCATGCGTACGTGCAACAGGTGAATTTTCGAAAGGTATTTGTGTATTCCTATAGTCGGTAGATATTAAGTTACTTCTCATATTATTGAATTCATTATTGATGCATAAGAGAACATCGTGTACAATATTTTCAGTAAAGTTCATAAAATGATTATCTTTAATATTAGCAGTTGTGTTGCAATACTAGAAGCAGCCACTCACTTTTGTGAAATTCAAAATGATAGGATAAGGTATAAGAATATAACGTTTATTACTTAAATCGTCGGAGGCAGAACAAAACGTATACAGTATATGCGTTATCCATAAAAGAACATTACATGACTGGGACGTTATCAAAGTTACATTCACAATCAATTACAAATCACTGGTCTTGCCAAAATTTTGGAAACATTCATAGCTATGAAATATGAATAAAATGCATTCACTCAAGTACTTGGAACAGCAGGTAACATTTGACACTCGTTAAACTAACATGGAGGGCTTCGCAAACTATCCACCATAATATAATACAATCACGTTTAGTGACGTTCCACCACGGTTGGAATATATCTTGGTCGAAGATGATTATATTGGTACAGTTTGCAGGTCACTTGCGTTGGGAACATAGAAATTGTTTTGCATGGTATAAAAGGAAAACATTTCAAATTATTCATTCTCTCAAGTTTCCTTCCCTTCAGAAAATATGAATGGAATATCAGTGTGATCTTAACAACGATTAAATATAAGAGAGGACCTAGGTAACTTCAGTGTTCGTATCTTGTGAGTATGAAGTAGGCATTGAATTACCGCAACGACGCGTTTACGGCTAGTATAACCTAGTGTGGGTGGAGGATATCATAGTTAGCCGGTGAGTTTATTCAACACGTATTGAGTGAATTGTAATTGTTCGGTTATTCAGAGTTATTCAATGTCGATTATTCAGCAGCGATTGATTTAATGTCAGTGTCCATATCATTCAACTATGCTTTGATTCAATTTAGTCTGTTAACTGACTCCAATCAAATTCAATTGACAGTTCAATTAGTGATGGTGAATTCTTTCATGTAGGGCCTTGACTATAATATTAAATTCATTAAATAAT
Organism: Endomychus coccineus; assembly: GCA_958510875.1. NCBI lineage: Eukaryota > Metazoa > Arthropoda > Insecta > Coleoptera > Endomychidae > Endomychus > Endomychus coccineus. The sequence continues at coordinate 78,408,783 of OY294070.1, forward strand.
TCGGGGATCAATCATCCAATGAACTTGAATTTAAGTTCATTATTGGAATTGGATATCGGCAATATATTTTCGAATTATCCTCTGCATCAAACGTAGTAGTGCAATTTGAAATCAATTTGTAAGACATTTATTGTGTTAAAATTTCGATTACTCGTGTTTCTGTTCGTTTCGATGACGTGGACATTTTTAATTGAAATTGGTGCGATAAGGACGCTTTGTGATGATACAATTGTTTCAAGGAATCACGTTTTAGTCTTCTGATGATGATCGTGAGACTGTAACGTAAGTAAAGACGAAAATAATAAGCATATGTGTTAGTGTGACCCATTTTCAGAGAATTTATATATAATTCATACCTAGGTCAAGAATCATTATTATTAGTACAGATATTTTACGGGATTTCTCGGGTTTTTTTTACTTCTTTTGGCGTTTGAGATAAGTGTGGAAAAATTCAAAGAATTATATGTGAATTACGAGAAAAAAGGAAAAAAAATTCCTCCAATGTCAGAAAATATATGTATATACAGGCTGTCCTTGAACTGCGTGGCTAAAATAAAACCGAAGATTCTTTGATTCGAAATTAAATTCGATGAGCGTTTTTACTTTTGCCTCAAGTGTCTTTGTTTAGCCGGTAGAGGGCTTCAAAGTTGCAAAAATAATTTTGTTTTTTTTGTATAACTTGAGAACGTGATGAAGGACTCTTACAATATTTGGCAGGTGAGTTACTGTCAATAATAGCCGTTTTTGAGAGCGGAGCATAGAGCCTTAGAGACCATAGAAATGGCTCAAACTTGAGGATGTAACGGGAAAAGTGTCCAGAACTTTTTTGTGGTCAATGTAATTCACTCTATATTTTTTATGTAGATAGCTTATCTAATTTGAAAACTTTTCTTACTCCTAGAAAATTTTGATAAAATCAACGGATTGGCTTGAAAAAAATAATTTTCGAGTCTCTGCAATTTAGGCTTACTAATTTTACTTGATTAAAATACCTTAGTTGCCTTTGCTTTTCTAATGTCATTTTGGAATTTGGAGAATTTATTCTCAAAACTGTCAGTTTTTACTTTGCTTTCCGTAAAAATTTTATAAAATTATGGCTCAAAATTTCACTAATACTGAAATGGTTAATATCTCGGTAAAACACGAATAATAAAAACAATAGAAATGGGGAAACGATGTGATTATTTGGGAAAAACGAATGCTAAATTAAAAAAAACAACAAAACTTTTTGGGAAATCGCTAAGGCATCAATTGTTCGAAATGTTGCCCATTTTCCTGAATACACAAATTAATTCGTTTCAAGAAATTGGATTGAACTCTGGCTAGTACTTCAGGATCATTCTTCAATAAATCCGCTTCATGATTATTTCGTTGCAACAATTCCTCTCGTGTGTTTACTGGAGCTGCATGAACTTTCGACTACAAAGCGCCCCATAGAAAGAAGTCGCAGGGAGTCAAATCAGGGGAGCGGGCCGGCCAGTTCACTGGTGCATCGTGTCCTCTACCTATCCAGCGATCTGGATATTCCGCATTCAAATGTCGCCTCACAGCTAATGTGAAATGAGGAGGTGCACCATCATGGATAAACCAGGCCACGACGAATGTGTAAGGGCAAGTCTTCCAACAGTTCAAGTAGCCTTTGTTCCAAAAAGTTCAAGTAGTTCTCCCCGTTCAATCGATCGGATATAACGGTGGGGCCAATAATAAAGTTATCCACAATTCCAACCGAAACATTGATTTTAATTTGATTCTGAAAATATGTAACTTCCGTTTCATGAGGATTTTCATCAGCATAGATATGTTCATTATGGAGGTTAAAAAGACCACATCTCGTGAAAGTATCTTCGTCCGTGAACAGAATTCTTCTACAAAAATTGGAGTTTGCGTTTTGTCTTTGGACAATAAGCCGACAGAAATCTAGCCGATGACCTGGATCCATGGGCAATAAGTCTTGAACTGTTTTAATATGATAGGTATACAACAGTTCTTCTTTCAGTACATTATGAACTAATAATTTTGAGGCTCCAATACGAAGTCCCAAACGTAGTGTGCTTATCCCAGGTTCAGTTTCAACCGCTTCCAGTATCGCTTCTTCGAGCTCTAACGTCCTTCTTGTCCGTCTGCGTCCAGTATCTCTGCGATTTGCTTCAAATTTGCCAGTTTCGCGAAGGTTTGCCGATTTGGAATTCTGCGATGCGGATATCTTTCCCTTCTCCGGCCATTGCAACGACAAAGTCCATAAATCAATAACATATCAACCATTTCAGTGTTAGTGAAATTTTGAGACATAATTTTATAAAATTTTTACGGAAAGCAAAGTAAAAACTGACAGTTTTGAGAATAAATTCTTCAAATGCCAAAATGACATTAGAAAAGCAAAGGCAACTAAGGTATTTTAATCAAGTAAAATTAGAAGGAAAATTTCAAACAAAAGTTGTTCAGCCTTTTTATGACTTTCCAGAACAAAACTGATTTCAAAATCGTTATTGATGATCCAAAAACGAAATATTTGAGATGTATAATTGGGAAAAAATTGCATGGTTTAGAAAATTAGGGCATATTTTGGAAAATTTTCAAATATCGTCATTTTAGTATCGATATACATCCTCATAAACTAAAAGCATAAGATATTTATTCTGAATGTAATTTTTCTCCATAAAGACTCATTCTTTGGAAATATATATATACTTTTTCTTCACGTTAAAATTTGGTCGAGACTGCTGCTAGCTCCGATGATATCGCAGCAACCAGAAAAACAGAAAGACGGTTAACCGAAGCTACTCCTCCCCCTCCTGTCGGTAAGTAGCTTCAGGTTCCTAAATCGTGTGCACTAAGTATTCTGATTGAACCCAAAATGACTACCTCCTACATCCGGTCTATCAAAATCTGCGCCGAGTTCTTGCAGGCCGGAATGATCTCCGAGTTCGAACACAGCGAAGACCGAATTCCGCCCAAAACACCGAAGATTAGAACCACTAATACGACCTTGTGGCATGGGTATAGCGTGCGGAGCTCGAACAGGAGATCTTGATATTTTGTCCTTTTTCCCCATCGACATATACATATGGACTGCCCGTGGCAATGATAAGCGCGGGTAGTGCCGGCGTGAGAGAGGGGAAAACGAAGAGGACTAATACTGTTTTTATCTACTTTAAATATCGCGTTTCTATTGGCCGCTGCGTTGCCATGGAAATGCAACATGACTGTAGCTAGTATGTTTACGTCCCGAGCCGATAGATAAAGACAGTATTAGTCCTCTTCGTTTTCCCCTCTCTCGCGCCGGCACTACCCGCGCTTATCATTGCCACGCGCAGTCCATATGTATTATGTCGATGTTTTTCCCTCCTCTTTCCAAACTATGTCATCTCAGTCGGCGCAGAGAATTCGATGACATACGTAGTCTTGCTTAGTTCATAGATGAGGACAACGTCAGGCATATTTGCTTGTATGGACCTGACGGTCGGAAACTGGTAATTCCAGTAAATCTGGCATTTCTCGTTTCCAACAATGAACTCAAAATCTCCAGGCATGTAAGACAGCACCGGCTTTTGGTCTATTCGTACGAGTGTCTTAGATGGTAATACAGCACCCGTAGGGCTGCATTATGGCGATAGGTGTACGCCGAGGCCGCTTTTGCCGGACATACCGACAGAAGGAGGACAATTTTCTGAATTATCTTCATAATTCATAAAATTTAATTCTATATCTCTTGATGTACCTACACGAAATTATGGTCAATCAGGCAAAGAAACTTCAAACTTGTTTATACTTAAACCAGAACCTTTTTCTTTTGAAATATATGAGAACCGAGATGCTGTCATTGAATAAGTACTATCGAGTAATTGCCAACCATTGTAATTCTCTAACCTATAATCCTTACTTCAAAACGACTGAACTTCAGATGAATATGCGTGAATAGTTGATCTATGGTGAGGCATCGAATCGCATTGTGTTCATCAATGATCCACTACCCTTTCAGAAGATTATATTGACAAGAATACAAAAATCTGATGAGACTTAAGTGGTGTGATTGGTTAACACCATGGACTAGACATCCTGTAATATGGGTTCGAATCTCGCCTATGATTGATTTTTTTTCGTTTATTCATCTTTATAATCCCTATGTTAAATTATCGAAGTTATCTCCATAATTCTGAAAATTTAATTCGATATTTCTTAATGTACCTACACGAAATTGTAGCCAATTAGGCATAGAAACTTTAAACTTGTTTATATATATAGTATACTAATATGAGTATCTTCGAAAAATAATATCAATAACCCAAACATAAGCAATGATTCATATGATATTTGACAATACTATTGAAATTAATGTAAATCCTTCTTCATCATATTTCTGACGAAGATGTTATTTCAAAATATAATGCTGATTATTAAAATGAAAATTTCTCAAATATGAAGCCTCCTAACGAAATTTATGTTGGTTACTCTGTTATAGAAAATGAATCAATGTTTTTAAATTTGTTTCCAATAATAACTTCTGACCATTGCCGTAGAAGTTATAGGTGTTTAAATGCGTACCGAACCCATAGCTACGCCACTGTATTCATATGAATTAGGTGAAAAAAATGATCGTTCAGTAACACTGGAGTGTACTCAATTTTAACAAAAAATCTTCGTTTGTTAAGAAGATAATGAAGAAAATATAATATTCTTCAAAACTCCAACACCGTGTATCTCGGAAAGTGATACAAGAAAAATTTTACGTGGGAGACCCTTATTATTTTAGATATTCTATCTTTGACCAAAGTTATTAACGATAAACGGGAAAACGGGTACGTAAGCACGCATTTAGTATTTCAAAAGGAATCTCACACGTAAGTTCGTGTTGAAGTTCCCGAAGTAGTACTCCCGGTAGGTATTAAAACAAAAGAAAATACGATCAAAATATTACATATAGACTATGTATCAATTCACAATCAAGTATCAGCCATTGGTGTTATATATTATAATAATGAATATCTTATATTTCATATCGAATATTTAGTATTGTCGCTAATTATAATTTGTTTTTTTCCTCCGTTTAATTGGGTATTTTTTAATATTTATAGTACGAAAACTGAATGGCACCTCCAATCGCAATAGATTCTATGAACGCTATAACGTGCTTGTACATGACTCGCGTGCTAAGAAAAGTTATAGGCCGCTTATAGCTTAAGATGGATGAAAATATGAGCAATAAATATTTCTGTGTTGTACCACGTTGAAAAAGTGATATGAATTGAAAAAGAAGTTTGCGTTTTAACCTCCTTCCCAAATAGGGGTGCCATTGTGAAATGCAATTTGAGCCACGCGGTTCTATATTTTAGCTAAGTTTTTGGCATGGGGTTTGTGAGTAACATGATTTACTCATTACGTAATCAGTAAATCATGTTTCTCACAAACCTCTTGCCTAAAACTACGCTAAAATAATGTAATGGAAATCCGTTCTGAACTCAAATAGAATGACTATTAAAAGTACGATAATGTTGATATAGCTTCTTCAAACAAATATTATGAAGTACTAGCTTACCTAATATACCGGGTGTCCCAGTATACCTGATCGAATGGATTATCTCAGCCATTTCGAAAGATGAAAATTTGAAAATTTCATGATCTTTAATTCGTTCAAGGAACCTTCAACTGAGGGAAACAAAAACTGAAAGTCACTTCCGGTTTGTAACTTTTTTATTTCAAATAGCACCATGTATAATTTTCGCAATTTTTGATTTCTACTCAAAATTATCTTTCCAACGATGTTTCACACTTCGTATTTTACATTTGATTTATTGGAGAAAAAGACAATTGAAATTTCAAATTGAAAGAATTGCAGTATGCTACGATATTTTGTGTCATCTTGATTTTGACTTCAATAATAACTGATAATTCATGAACAATTTTGCATTCGAGATAATGAAGAGAACTACAAATTTCAAATTATTAGAATTGTAGTAGTACTGGAACAATTAACAATTCTTAAATGAAAATCTTAGTGTGCCATGGAAATAGTTGGATACATTTGTTTGTAACTTTGATCGTTGGAAAGATAATTTTGAGTAGAAATCAAAAATTGCAAAAAATATACAGCGTGCTATTTGAAATAAAAAAGTCAGAGTCACTTCCGGTCAAACCGGAAGTGACTTTCAATTTTTGTTTTTCTCAGTTAAAGGTTTCTTGAACGAATTGGCGATCAGAAAAATTTTCAAATTCTCATCTTTCGGTATGACTGAGATAATCCATTGGAACATGTATACTGGGACACCCGGTATAACTTCAATGATAATCTTAGGATAGATGGTTATTTGGAATTTTGGGTTATTGGGTTCAACTCATTAAGGGATAAAACGATAGACTGGTATCAAACGAAAAATCTTATTATACGAATTTAACAAGAACGTATTTGTTGATCGTTCAATAGGATATCGGACTTCTCATGTTTATCAATTTTTAGGAATTCAAGCAAATTCAGTCAGTTACTATTAATTTCGAAGTTATCATTAAAGTTATGGTCTTACATATTTAAATGTTCTGCAAAAGTTTGCTCCAATTTATTATTAATGAAACTACGCATATGTAGGTGGACTTACGAAATATTCAAAATCGAATTTGTTATCCATTTTCTTCATGTTTAAATCCAAAATGCTAATGGCGTTGTCATCCTCCATTTCAATTGTGAACTTGATATTTAGATTGATTGTGCTTATGTATTCTAGGAAAGTATTTGATTATCTATTAGTTCCAATGAAACATAATATGATGTCGTCAACATATCTATATCAAAATATGAACTTTTTCCTACAGGAGTATATATAAATTTCGGTTCCCAAATTATCTGTGAATATTTACATACATTTATTTATTAAACTAGTGAAAATCGAAATGTTAATAGTTATTTTATTAAAGTTAAATTTGGTTTTCTCTCAATTGATGCAAGGGTTGGTATGATTTTCATCTAGGAGATTAACTAATAAATCCAAAATGATCAATTTTATCCTAGATTCATAGATGTTACTAACGTCAACTTCACGGAACCGAAAAGTGAATGAGGTCACAAAGCTGTTGAACATTATTTTCGATCTCAAATTAATTCTGGAGATTCATGGCGTTTGGAGTACACAAACTCATTTAACAGTTAATATCATTAAAACTCAATTTTCGAGATTCAGGTTCGTTAATTCTGAAGTTCCAATAGCAAAGTCTATCACAGATATCAATAATTATTAACAGTATCATTTTGACATGTTTAGGTGGAGGAAATTCAGCAATTGATATCAACAGATATGACCGTATTGGTGAAACTGTTAATTTCTTGAATACCGCTTAAAACGAAAAGTTGAATTCAGACAAACAGATAAATTTCAGAAAAATCAGAGTCTCTGGTACTTAGTAATTGTCAGAGACAAAAATACATTTTAACTCTCATAAATCCGCAACCACTTAAATCATATTTTATTATTGAAATTCGTAAGGAAAACAGTACTATCAGACCTGAAGTATCATCCGTATCAGCTCCAAACGGTAGGTAAATGATTGCCTAATGTGTGTTTCCAATGATAAAATTCAGTACGTGAATAATAAATTCAACAATTTCTACTGTAATCTTCAATTTACTTGTGGACAGAAAAAGAACAAAATATAAATTTGTCAACATGAGTTCGTATATTATAAGAACATTGCTAAGCAGTGCATATTTGATGCATTTCATATACTTGAAACATTAATCTGTTACAATTTCGATTATACGTTTTTCTATTTACATCAAACGTAGTAGTGCAATTTCAAATCAAATTGTAACACATTAACCTCCGTAAACCCGAGCGGGGTACAGTTGCTCCCCAGACATGAATTTTTGGGGATATTTTCTAAAATATTTTTTTTTTACTTAATTTCCTTCGAGCTATGTTTCTTGAATATATTTCTAAAGTGATACAAAAGAGTTTGAATAAATAGCTTTTTATTGTAACTAATTATAGAGAGTTTTGTTCCTTGCGGTCCAGCTGCACCTCGCGCGGTATGTAACGACAGGTATGAATTTCGCATACGTTGAAAATCAACTGGGGTAAAAATAAACCCCAAATCGTTCAAACGATAGGGATTCCCTGTTTTTCGACGTCAACGCTCTCGGGGATTCCCAATATATTTAATAGCGGCGTCGTGCACGTATTTATCTCATAATTTTAGTGTGTTTAGTCACTTCACAGTGAGTCGTCGAGTAAGCTAACTGACGAATAACTATTGGCGATACTAGTAACGGACGATTACGATAGTTATTTCAATGATTTAGCACTATAGAATGGTTCAAGTGATATCACATAGTTACTGAATGAGATAGATGACATTTTGCAAGTTACTAATAGTGAAAATGTGATACTGATCATCCAACTTATTCTTCTAAAGACAAAAGTTTCACTTACTACGAGGATAAAGAGAAGAAAATGTAATATTCAAAAGGTTCTAACAAGTTTGACTAGATATAGTTCCCAGTTTTCCACCATTAAAGAAGCTTTTGGACTATTTCTTTCACAAGATATTATGGATGTGATTTTATCGGAGACGAATAGCAAAGTCGAATCATATTATACGATAAATGAAAAGGCATTTTCACCTTTTGTGCAAGAACAGGCATTTATTGGTCTGCTTATTATTTTTGGAGCCTGGCACGCTGCGAAAGAGCCAATATATGTACTATGGAGCCAAGATCCAACTTTATGTCGGTCTAGTATCATCTGCCTTGTCTCGTCTAAGATTCGACAATTTTGAAACAAGAGAAGAAAAAAAACGCACCGATAAATTCACCCCAATCGGAGATGTTTTGATGGTTTTGTATGAAATTGCAAAAAAATTTTTAATCCATTCGAACACTTGTGCGTGGATGAGCAGTTAGTCCCATTCCGAGGCAAGGCTCCTTCTCGGGTTTACATGAAGAGTAAGCCGGACAAGTACGGCTTGAAAATTTGGGCTTTGGCTGATTGTAATTCGGAATATACAGTAAATATGCGACCTTATTCAGGTAAAGTAGCAAACAAACCAGAGGAAGGCCAACGACAAAGGGTAGTGATGAACCTGGTAAACCATTTATCTACAGGATATGGAATAACTACTGATAACTTTTTTACCAGTATTGAGCTAGCCAATGAGCTTTTAGATAATAACCTCACCTTGTGTAGTTCACTGCGTAAAAATAAACCCTATATTCCAGAAGAACTACTTCCACCAAGATATAAGAAGGAATTTTCAACCATGTTTGCTTTTATGGAAGATAAGACCTCGGTTTCCTATGTACCAAACAAAATGCGGCATTTATTCTTTTATCGACAGAACATATCGATGACAAAATGAGTGGAGAGGAAACTAATTACAAACCAGGCATTATCTTACAATACAATAAAACAAAGGGTGCAGTGGACACAACAGATAAATTGGCGAAGGAATTCACGACACAAAGAAAAAATAATCGGTGGCCGATGGCAATATTTTTTCATCTGCTGAACATTGGTGGTATTAACGCCTATAAACTTTGGATGTGGGAAAATCCAGATTGTGAAATAAATCATTTGGATAGGAGAAGAATGTTTTTGTTGGAGTTGGATCAAGAATTAATTAGGAAAAACATAATCCGTAGATACCAAAATGACAAGTCGTTACATTCCATAATAAAACAATCCATGTTAACTATTTTGTCAGAATTAAACGTAAGGAACGAACAGCCTGTTTCCGTTATTGGCGGACAGCAGCGATGCTTCTTATGCGACAGACGTAAAGACAGGAAATTTTGAAAGTTTTGTATTCGGTGTAATCAGTTCGTATGTGCAGAACATTCAAAAAATATAACAGTTTGTGACAAGTGTGATAATTAAATCGTTATTTAAAATTTCACTAAAATTATTGTTCTTTTTCCATAATTATTTTTGTTTTTATTATATCTGATCATTTCATATTATTTTTTCAAAATGTGTTTACTCATTATCAATGTTTACAACTTTTTTTATGTAAAAATATATTTTTTATAAGCAGAATCTGTTCTATTTTGAATATTCCTCAATTATAACATTAAAAGAATAATAATAAGCCCAAAAAATGTTGGGGTACATTTGCACCCCACTCGGTATTTAATGTAAGTTTTTGACCACGGGTTTATAAAGGTTAATTGAAAATGGTGCGTTAAGGAAACGTATATATAGACGAAAATAGTGAGCTTATGTATTAGTGTGACCTATTTCCCGAGATTTGGTATATAAGTTATATTCGAGGTACAAAACCAGGATATGGGTTTTGTCCCTCAGACACAGAATTCAAAGTTATTCTAAAAAGCATACCATTCCTGGCAGTACTTCTGATTTGTTTAAAACAGAATTATTTTCAATTTGACAATGATATATGTCTGTCTGAAGATAGTTCACTATGGGAAACCCGTTGAGTCCCTTATTGCCAGAAACATTTATGCATAATTTGGGAAACGAAATTCATACACTCGCTTATGAAAAAGTTCATATTTCGGTACAGATACGTTGACGACATCATGAAATGTTTCATTGGAGCTAGTAGACAATTAAATATATTCTTAGAATACACTAAATACAATTCATCCTAATATAAAGTTCACAGTTGGAATGTAGGATGTAAGCTTCATTAATTTTTTGAAATTACACACCGAAAAAATTGATAACAAATTTGATTTCTCAGTATTACCTAAACCCACCTATACTGACCTGACTATTCACAATACTTCAAACCATCCATTCCAACATAAAAAAGCAGCCTACAATAATTTCATACACGGATTACTCAACGTATCGATAACAAATCAGTAAATTATAAATCCGCATAGAGTATTAAACGCAGAATAATTCAGCTAAGCTTATCAAAAATAATAAATACATATCTTCCGATGAAGACAAATGTGGGGTTGGAAAGCTGACATATGGGTCTCTCCCTATGATATATTGGTCAGGCAGGAAGGCCGTTCAAAAAACGGATCAAAGAACATTAGACGTAGTCTTATTAATAATAAATCGGATTCAACTTTTGAGGAACATTTAATTATGGAAACCATAACTTTAATGATAATTCCAAGATTTTACTGATTCTGAATAAAAGTAAAGAATTAAATTTACTGTAACGAAGCTTAAATTTTGAAAGATTATTCAATTTAGATCAGGCAATAAATACGGATGTTACATGTAATTTCAGTTTGAACAGTTCATTATTTCAATAGATATGAATGAATTCCGAATGTGTATTCCGTGATTGTCACTTTTCTAAATCTCCGTAATTTCAAATAAGTATAATTATTCAAATAGATGAATCTAAATCATGCCCGTTCAAAATTGCATTCCATTCCGATAAAATATGTCGCAAAAACAGGGGTCTGGCCAGTTAAGACACCAAACTTTGTGCAGCCTTATGTATAAAAAGGGCGAACATCCTAAAAACCCCGATAACACTTGTTTAGTCCGCCGGGAAGAACTGGTGTGATATCATGAGCGCGAATTTTAGATCTAAAAAGTAGCGTCACTTTTAACCATTGTTCGGGGCATAAGTAAAAACCATTGGCACAAAAATAAGGATTTGGTGGAGCAGACCTGTCCAGAACCTCGGAAAACATATAAAAGCCGTGACAGCCGAAAGATCGCTCTCTTGTGTTTTTGAATTTCGATCAGTGCAGTTACTCTCTGGTGTTTATTTGAATTTCAAGTATGAATTAGTACCTCTGAAGTGTGATTATAATCGAAGTAAATTAATTATCCGAGTTTGAGTCAGGTTTAAAACTGTGAATTAATAATAGTTTTCCGTGCAAGTGAATTGTTTCAGAAGGTAAATGATAGCAAATAAGTTTATATTTTTGAACATTACGATATATTGATTTCCGTAATTTATGATTGTTATTGTAATTGGTGAACGTTTGTACGATACCTGAGTTCCGTAGTATTCGGTAATTTGAATTGGTGAATTTGAGTTTATCCTAGTTTATCATAGGTCGAATCGCGCACGATTTGAATTCGCGCGTGAATTGAAATATTCCCCGCCGAATCCTATGAACCCTCCGATTTATAGGACCACGTCGTCAGATGTGACACCGGCGTGGATGCAAGGACCGACCGTTCCGCAATTACCGATGGTTCCACAGTTACCATTTGTTCCACAAGCCCCTAAGGTTCCGCAGGTACCATTTGTTCCGCAAGCACCTGCCCACTATGTTCCGGTTACTGTTATTCCGCAAGGGTACAATATTCCGTTCAGTCATGTTCAGCATGTGCCTGGATATAGTTATTCAGCTCCGGGTAGTGCTCCGCGTTTGAATCAATACAGAATTCAATTCAATGGAAGTCAGATCCCGCTACGTTCCTGGAACGCCTAGATGAGATAGCTATGCAGCTAAATACACCGAAAGACTTCTTATTGTTATCGTTACCAGAAGTTTTGGATGGCACCGCACTATTGTGGTATCGGAATAATCGTAGCCGCTGGGCTACGTTTGCCGATTTCCAAAGAGACTTCACCTTATTTTTCATGGATGCCAATTACCACATTGATCTGGAAGTACAGATCAGCCGCAGGCATCAACTCATGAATGAGACGGCAGCTGCATATGTTGTGGATATGCAAACACTGATCAGGAGGCATGGTGCAATGACCGCAGAACGGGAATTGTTCTGGTTGCACCGAAATTTATTGCCGGAGTATAGGCAATTTATTCCACAAGGGACTTTTAACGACGTGCCGTCGTTAATGTTACAGGCAAAAGAGTATGAGAACCTGCAGGCTGAGCAGAAACTCATGCAGAAGAGGATGTATCCAGTGTCAGTGAAGGCACAAATTCCCAGTCCAACAGTAAGGACTATGGAGCCGCAGGGTAGGCAACCTGCACCTGAACCGTCATCGCCAGTCAAGTCCGGGATACCGAAGATCCCTGAGCAGACTTCTTGGGATTGTGGTATCCGTGGCCCATCAGGACGCAGTGCCCTACCAGGCTGAAGCCGAATACCGCAATACAGCCCATCTCATGTTGGAGATGTGGGGAAACTGGGCATGGCAAAAATAATTGTCGGAATCCGCCGAAATTATTTTGCTCAAGATGCCGCCGCCCTGGGATAATGTCGCGTGATTGTCCATGTCCGGGACAGGGAAACGTCCGCGGGACTGCGAGGTAGCGAGGCCGAAGCAGATCCCGGTCGAATAGGCCTCAACGAAGGAAGTGAAATCCGCTCACCGCACCACTGTTGTGAACCGCACCACGGATAATGAGTCCGCCGGTGCCGTTGAAAATACCGTTAATTGTAATACCGATAATACCGATACTAAACCAAAATTACCGAATAACTGTGAGAGTAAAGTTAAAGTAGAGACCGCTATAGAGACGAAAAACAGTAATGTGAAAAATGAGAGCCTGGGGTAGAAGTCCCCTGAGAGGAGTGTTGAATCGTGTGGCTGATGCCCTGTCACGCGATCCGTTATCGAACAAGGAGGAAACAAATGACAATCAAAAGTTATTCGTGCTGAATGACCCTGTGAATTGTAACTGGTATAATTCAAAGGAAGCCGAAGTTGAGAAGAGTCCAGAAGCGTATCCGGATTATTGTGTTAAAGATAATCGGTAGTACCGACACTCCTGGGACTCAAATGACTTGTCCGAACCGGAAATGAGAGATCCGTGGAAGCTATGTGTTCCGAAACCGCTCCGGTTGAACGTTCTGAAAGAAAACCATGACAGTCCGACTGCAGGACATTCAGGTATTGCCAAGACGATTGCGCGAATATCCCACAAGTATTATTGGCCGGGGATGTTCCGCGATATAGCGAAGTACATGCGTGGATGTACGCAGTGCCAAGCTTTCAAAGTGTCTCAACAGCAGAAGCCTGGATTTATGCAGCCGACAGTAAATCAGTTTCCTTGGAAATGTGTGAGCACCGATTTGGTAGGACCGTTACCAAGATCCGCCAAGGGAAACAATTTTATTCTTGTCATGCAAGACCGTTTTACGAAGTGGGTACAGTGTAAGCCGTTGAGAAAAGCTACCGCGCAACTTTAAAAACCATGATTGCACAATTTTGCAATGGAGACCACAGAAAATGGGATAAGTTTGTACCCGATTTTCTATTTGCCCTAAATTCTGCCCCACATGAATCCACCGGATTTTCACCTGCCTTTTTAAATTTTGGCCGAGAACTTGAAGTTCCCAATTCGATAGTCCGTTCCTTTACCACTCCGGTGGAGACCGAGGAAAATATTCTTACCGATCCGAATCGGGTACAGATTTCAGAACACCGAACTGGATTAGACAAATTACGTGAAACTTTCAAACGGGTCCGTATCCAGTTATCCCGTGCTTTTACCCATCAAAGTCGTTATTATAATCTCCGTCGTCGAGATTGGCGTTGTCACGTGGGTGATAAAGTAATGAAGGTAGAGCATCACCTGTCTTCTAGTGTTCGACATTTTGCCGCTAAATTGGCCCCAAAATATACCGGTCCGTTTACGGTAATCGAAGTAATTTCTCCGGTCATTTACGACCTGAAAGGCGAAGATGGCAAGCAAGTGAAACGAGTCCATATCAAAGATCTGGAACCGTATAATGTTCCTGGCATTCCGGGAAGTTGAAATGAATCGAGGTACCGAAAGATATAGATACCGTTGGACAAAGTATCAAGTAGTACAATTACTCATTATTATGATTCAATGTTCACAGGTGATAATATGTCGTACGAACCGTCCAATTTCATTGAGATAGTGCTAGATGAAGCACTGCAAAATATGGAGGTTCAACCGGAAACAACCATGTTGGATGCCGCATCATCTCCGCCGAAACCAAAAGAGGTACAGTCCGAACAAATCCAAGCTAAGAAAACCCCAGCTACGCCGACAACCCCGACGCACCTGGTCTACGTAACCGTCCAGTTATGGGGATTATGTGAGCTATGTGGAGATCCAGGACACCGGAGAGAAAGGTGCAACCAGACAGCGCGTCCATCCTTTGTAGTACCACCGAGACCGCGGTGCGTACGCTGCCGAGCGTGCCCATGTCAACAATATGATAAGAAGTTTCCGTTCCAAAGAAGAAGACATCCTCAAGTTTCCGGAGAAGAAATGTTCCATTCCGAAGACGTTTCGAGTGTCCGTTCTGAAAATGAAGTTTCCGAAGAAGAAGTTTGGCATTCCAAAGAAATCTTCAAGTATCCCGATCCGCGGAAGAAGTCAGTTTTCCCGTTTTGAAGAAGAAGTTGTCCGTTCCGAGGAAGATGTTTTGAGTTTTTCCATTCCAAAGAAGAAGAAGTCTTCAAGTTTATGAAGAAGAAGTTTTAAGTTCCATTCCGAAGAAGAAGAAGTTTTCAGTTTTTCCGTTTTAAAGAAGAAGTTTTGTTTTCCGAAGCAGAAGAAGTTTCATGTTTGTTCGTTCCGAAGAAGATGTTTCAAGTTTCTCCATTCCGAAGACGAAGAAGTTTCAAGCTTTCCGTTGTGAAGAAGTTTCAAGTTTTTCCATTCCGAAGAGGAAGAATTTTCAAGCTTTCCGTTGTGAAGAAGAAGTTTTAAGTTTTTCCATTCCGAAGAAGAAGTACAGTCCTCCGTTTCGCAGCAGAATTTTCATTTTATGTTCCAAGTAAGATATTGCTATTCCGCGATGTTCCCGGCGAAGGAAATTTAAGTTTTAACGTGAGGTTAGGGTATCTTACCTTTGTATTAGATTTTTTTTCGTATGAATTCTCGGATGAGATTCGGAAAATGAAAGAATCAGATTCTTTCATTTTTAACAGAACTTAGGGGGGGATGTAACGAAGCTTAAATTTTGAAAGATTATTTAATTTAGATCAGGCAATAAATACGGATGTTACATGTAATTTCAGTTTGAACAGTTCATTATTTCAATAGATATGAATGAATTCCGAATGTGTATTCCGTGATTGTCACTTTTCTAAATCTCCGTAATTTCAAATAAGTATAATTATTCAAATAGATGAATCTAATTCATGCCCGTTCAAAATTGCATTCCATTCCGATAAAATATGTCGCAAAAACAGGGGTCTGGCCAGTTAAGACACCAAACTTTGTGCAGCCTTATGTATAAAAAGGGCGAACAACCTAAAAACTCCGATAACACTTGTTTAGTCCGCCGGGAAGAAGTGGTGTGATATCATGAGCGCGAATTTTAGATCTAAAAAGTAGCGTCACTTTTAACCATTGTTCGGGGCATAAGTAAAAACCATTGGCACAAAAATAAGGATTTGGTGGAGCAGACCTGTCCAGAACCTCGGAAAACATATAAAAGCCGTGACAGCCGAAAGATCGCTCTCTTGTATTTTTGAATTTCGATCAGTGCAGTTACTCTCTGGTGTTTATTTGAATTTCAAGTATAAATTAGTACCTCTGAAGTGTGATTATAATCGAAGTAAATTAATTATCGGAGTTTGAGTCAGGTTTAAAACTGTGAATTAATAATAGTTTACCGTGCAAGTGAATTGTTTCAGAAGGTAAATGATAGCAAATAAGTTTATATTTTTGAGCATTACGATATATTGATTTCCGTAATTTATGATTGTAATTGTAATTGGTGAACGTTTGTACGATACCTGAGTTCCGTAGTATTCAGTAATTTGAATTGGTGAATTTGAGTTCGCGCGTGAATTGAAATATTCAAGTAATTGTGTAGTGTGTATAGAGTGTGTATGTTTGAACGAAAGGGGCGTCTTTGGGTATATTTGTGCACGCCGTGCTGACACCCGAAGTATAAGCATATCATAGACGACCAAACCGCCACCAGTTTGTGCACGCCGTGCTGATACCGGAAGTATAAGCTGAGGGTGGTTGTGTGATTGTGTGACGATTGAGAATCGTAATAATTCCCTTAATACTATGAGAAGTCCTGGGCCGTGGATATAGGGGTTATTGCAGATAGGATAATTTGGGTTTGTGCACACTGTGTTGATACCGGAAGTATAAGCCCTAATTGTTTAGGTTCCGAATCTGTAAAGTGTACAAAATCTAACACTGTCACACAATTACCGGGTACTCCGTGAAAGTTAGTACAAGGGTGGGTGAGATGACAGAATAAACTCAATTAGAGTGATTAACCGAAACATAGTAAAATCTGCTATCGTACAATCGGAAAACTAGTGCAAACAATATTTTCCGAACCAATCGAATTAATAACCGAATATATCGTAGTGTGATTTGAACATTTCATTTATTATTGCTGCTATCTAAAATTTACCGAATACCGCTCATTACGCTGAGACCTGTTTGATTCGTACTTTTCCGCAAATTGGTCATTCTGAATCATTCATCAACCGATCCCGTACCACTGAATGGAATTTAGTGACCGGACTTATCGTAGAGTTGATTTCTTGAAAGAGTTTTCATTTACCGTTTGAGCTTCATTACATTTTCCGTCTGGGTGTAATTTTGTGAAATAATACCGTTCAATTGCATTTAAATTGATTATTCTGAAAGTGTACTTGTTAAAATCATTATGTATTTTAATATTTGGAATTCCCTGTTTTATTAAATTATTTCTGATTCATCTTTAACGAGCTGAGTTATAACCAGGTATCAATTGTAATTAAAGCCTACAATTTCGATACTGTTTTCTGCCCATTGAACTCTGGTTATACTTCACTGTAGCTACCTTAGGGACAAGGCTATCTTTAGATAGCATAGTGACAAGCCTTGTGGAGAGGACCCTAGCAGAAGTCCTCAAATGGAGTTACCCTTTGGGAAAAATCTGGCGCCCCAGGATTCGAAGCTTACCGCAGTAAGCACTTTACCGAAAAGCGACAAGGTCGCGTTATATTACCCTAGCAATTATTAAATCCGATATCCTGTAGAACGATCAACAAGTACTCAATAATTCTGTTTTTTTAAATTTGTATAATCACGTTTTCCGTTTGATTACAGTTCGTTTAATCCCTCAATGGGTCAAACCCTATTAGTTAGCTCTTTTTTATTAAGTTACTACTTTGTAATACTTGTTTGAAGATGCTACGGTGTTAGCGAAATTAGTTGAATTTATTCATTAAACTAGTGAAAATCGAACATCTGATGGTTATTTGGTTCAAGACTTGTTCTACCTTCAATTGAAATTCGAAAATTTTATCGGAATCAGGCCATCAGAAAGTAAGATCAAATTTTTGGTCTTCATATAATATATAAAAATATGATATATTCATATTCATATTGGTGGTATATCATGAGCTCAAATGATACGAAACCTTCTCCCTGTGAATAAACGTGTACGCCATAGGATAATCATCGCCGTCTTTCGATATGAGTCGCATTCCTAGGTTCGCCTAGGCCAATAGCGCCTCCTACAATTTCATCACGTGATCGTACCAGTGCCGCCACCGGTGTACGTGACCGTGTTTGACATACTATAATCAATGGCGGTATTATAGTTCATTTTGTTAGTATTGCTCTATCGTTAGTACCGGGATATCAAAAATTATCTTGCTCAAAGGTGGTTGTGGAATCTAAAACGTGTGTCTTACTTTATGTTTGAAATAATTATATCATAATTAATTTGAAGTTTATAAAAGTGCGAAATTTAGCAATTTTATACGAATATTGTAACACTCAGAAGTCTTTAGCGCTTTGTACTCCGGGATTTTCACGTGGCCTATCGAAATTAGAAGGCTCGAATTAACTAAAAACATAATTGCATGAACGCCAGACGTCCTATGTAATTAGCTACGAACGGAATCATTTTGACATATGCCTCGAGGAGCTCGCTGCGCGTAAGTTAGAGTTCATAGATTTTACCTCGGTTTTGTTGATTTGGGGCCGTTTCCGTGCGACTGGCGCCAGTTGTAATAAAGTGTTTTTGGCTATGTGCCGCTAGCTTTTACCCACTTCGTGTATATTTTAGTCGCGAGAAAATTCCCTTCGGTACGTCGCACGTTAGACGCGCGTAGCTGAGATTTGAGAATAGCTCAAATTGTTTTAATTGAATTTTCCTATTCAATGGATATTTATTATTTCAAACGTAAAGTAAGACACACGTTTTAGATTCCACAACCACCCTTGACCAAGATAATTTTCGATATCGCCGTCCGCCCGAGCGTAATGAAGATAAGCGCGCGGGAGAGAGAGGGATGCGTCACGCAATCGGTGCGTGCGTCCGCGAAATCTTCTCTTTCTCTTTCGCTCTTTTCTTATTCCCATCTGTCCATAAATTTATATTTCGCGAGAACGTACGATTACGCACGAAGGAATAACGAATACTATTTGTTTTAGCGCTTGGAAAGCAGTGAGCAAGTAGTGAGTTGCGTGCGTCATTTAGTTTAATTACATTGAGCCAACAAAAGTTTTAGTTTTCTACTTGTTTTTGTTCGTAAATTACTGGAGTTCACTTATTAGAATCGTTTAAAGATGAATGAAACCGATAGTGATGTTTCGGATTGCTCGGAACTGCACCCAAGAAGAAAGGAGAACATCGCCTCACGAAATACAGTACAGATTGGCAGAATGATTATGATTGGTTGTGTATTGTGACGTCGGATGAGTATAAAGCTCACTGTAAACTGTGTAGAAAAGAGTTTACCATTTCTCATGGAGGATTAAACGATGTAGTGAAGCATTCAAAAACAAGTAGTCACTCGAAGATCACGAGTTCTCGCGCTGCAAGGAACATAACTAGCTATTTCCAGGACCAGGTACTTCCACATCTGATCGTGATTGCGATGATATAATGTACAAAACGTCAGCCGCAGAAATTACTTCTATATATCACACCGTTAAACATTCGTTAAGCTGCAATAGTATGGATTGTTTTCAAAAGTTATTACCTCTCATGTACGCCGAAATGTGGCAGGACAAAGAGGGAAGCAATAGTTTGTGAAGTATTGGCAAGAGAAGCTTTGAAGGACGTAATTCCAAATTTAAAAGAAGATTTATTTTTTTCGATTTCTACGGATGCCAGCAATAAAGGAAACCGGAACATGTTTCCAATATGTGTGCGATATTTCAGTTTGGACAAAGGAATACAAAACGTATTAATAGATTTTGTGGAGAGTAATGACAAAACTGCCGACCAAATAACAAAGTTACTTTGTGAAACATTGGATAAACATAACTTAAAAATATCGCAAGTAACATCATACGGTGCTGACAATGCAAATATAAACTTTCGTTCAAATCATTCTGTTTTCATGAATCTCGTTGCCAAAAACGGAAAAATATCAAAGCTAACTGTTCAGTTCAAATCTTGCATAACATGAGCAAATTTGCATGTGATAGATTAGAGATCGATGTAGAGGCTATCATCTTCAAAATATACGGCTATTTCTCACATTCTAAACGTCGTGCAGAATTGATGGAGATATTCGAAAATACGAGAATGGAGCTGGTCGAATTATTACGTCACGTAAATACAAGATTTATGTCGCTCTGTCCTGCTGTTGAGCAAGTAATCAAGGTTTGGCAAGCAAGAATCATGTGCGGTAGCCATTGAAAAGATTTTTTACTCTGAAGCAGAGGAAACAAAAACTCTAGCCTACTTGCATTTTGTTCATATTGTGATTAGTGCTTTAGGTACATTAATGAAAGAGTCTCAGGGAAATGATATTGCCTTAACAGAAATGCATGAGTAATTATGCCTCTTCCGCTCAAGGTTGACTCAAAGGCTAAAGGATGAGTTTTTCGGCTACCAGACGAAACAGATTTTAAATGAATTTGGCTGAATCTGAACGGACCAAAGCCATCGAAGGCTTCAAAATTTTTTACACAAATTGCCAACAATATATAGACAAACGTTATAATTTTTCAGATGAGAATATTTTTTCTAGACTTAAATTCATGAACCTGGAAAGTTAAGTTAGTTTCGACATGATTGAAAATGCTGTATCTTCAATAAAATTGACAAGCGATATTTCGGTAGATAACTTATATGAAGAATTTGACTTGTTGAAATCACCCTTGGACGTATTAGTGGGAAATTGCAAAGACACCACTCCCACCACCACACAGAAATGGCACCAGCTCTTTCAATAGTTTCGGAAAAAAGAAACCAGGAATATGTTAAAACTAGTATCTTTCATATTAAGTATTTCAACATCAAACTGCTCTCCTGAACGTCTTTTTTCCAAGATGAATTTAAAATGTTCGGATGCCAGAAATAAATGCTCCGTAAATTTAATGAAAGCAGAATTACTCATTCAGTTTAATCTACAGGTATCCTGTGAAGAGTTCTTCATCTTTATTAAAGAGTTCTTCATCTTTATTAAAGAGGAAAGGGGAACTTTAAAAGAAGTTAAATCTCCACAGAAATATCTTGAATAAGTAATTCTTATAAATAATTATTCTCTTATTGTAAATCGCAATTTGTAACACTCACTCTTCAGACTATTGTTTGAAACGCCATATTTTTCTAATGAATAAAACTTTTTTGATTTTGATTCCTGTTTTCTTTTTATTCAGAAGACGAATAAGACTCAACCATTCAACGATAGGGTAAATCTGATTTAAAATATCGTATTTTTATTAAAATACATTTTCTATGGCTATTCAGCTATTCTTGCTATCTATTGTTACGTAAACGTAATTTGAACTCAAATAAGAAGATAAATATTTAAAAACTTCTGATTATATACGTTTTCACACTATGTCCCCCTTTAGACGAAAGAATCCAGCTTTTTCCACTCTAAAAGTTCCAAAATCCCGAATTGGCAAAAAGAATCTGGCAACGCTGATTTTATGCCATGTAGGTACAGGTTACATAATTCTAAATTCATGAAGCATTCAAATTGGCGAGAGGACTCTACTTTGATACTTGTATTAGTTTCCAAAAGCTGTGAAGGTATGCTTCCAGGGCCGCAGCACAGCGTTCCATGCTGACCTCACAGATAAAGCTATTGGGACTACAGTTCAGTGTGCATGGCGTATTTAGTAACAATAATGTCAAGTAGTGATTATTTTTTATATCAGATGTGATAATTTATTTCATTTTATTTTATTTTGGATTGTTCCATATACACTAAATATATTTTCCAATCGTTTCAGCGGGTTTCTTTTCACCCTAATCTACATGATAAATGGTTATTCGACTTATTGAAGTAATTCAAGAATACCCATAATTGATACTAAATAGAAGCGTATTTCTTCAACAAGTAATCAACGTGTCTCATAAAAGTTGACTGGTATTGTATTGTACCCGTATTTTCACGTTTATCGTGTTGACATTTTATTGCTTATACATGGTTGACATTCAACCATAAATATACTCTCGGTATTGAACAAGATTAAACGTTTTTCCTCGAATAGGCGACAGCATCACCCATGCGTGTTATTCAACAATTAGATTGCGACTCAAATATGAATATTTATAAATCTCACGAAACGTTGTTTCATGTTTTATTTCCATACCTTCAAGTGATGGCCTATTTTCCAAATTAAGTTCAACTGAACATGAAAAATGTTTCAATTAATTCAAAATTAAATTTTGTTGCACTTATAGGCTCTATAGATAACTCCATAGTTGATCTACGATAAATCTCCTTGGAGCTTGTACATATTTTCTTCAATACTGAAATCCTGTAAAGAGATTCAAGATTCTCGTGTGAATATGGAAAATTTTAAATAGTTTCGCAATTTTCCACAAAATCATAGTTGTTTTTGATTTTATAACCATAAAAAAGCGACCACAAACACATATAATTTGACACGTTGGACGAGGACCGAGATAAGAATGTGGAGGAAAACGATGTAATTTCCCACCAGTTAGCCAGAATTTTCCTTCTTTGGTGAAATTTGTACCGAGAACCATCACGGTACCTTATTATTCCAATGACACTGACTAAAATATTCCGAAAAACAAAATAGTTGAAGTTGGTCTTGCAAAAATGATAAAATTTAATTTTCCGGAGTTTTCCTGAAAATTTATGATTATAATTTGATACTCGGCAAACACGAAAACATATAATTAGACACGCTGGGCGTGGACAGAGATAGGAATATGAAGGGAAACGACGCTATTTTACACCAATTTACCAGAATTTTCCTCCTTCCAAGGAAAATTGGACTGAGACACATCACGGCATCTTATTATTTCAATACCACTCAAGTACGAGGAAAAATTTTGATTGCTGCTAAGATTTGGTAAATTTTACCTGGTTTTCCAGCAAACGGGATTTCCCATTTTTCAGATTCGGGTTCTGCGGAAAATAAAAACTACCTCATACCAAATTTCAGAATTTTTGGATTGAAAGATCTCGAGGTATTCTATTTGTTATAAAAGACATTCCATTTGTTAATCGAAAATTATTTTTCATTGTGTATTATTGGTAATAAACACTACGAGCCTCCTTTTTTTCTGAATAACGATGTGTAATCTATTCTGAACACGATGCAAAATAATTTTGCATTTTCGTGCGGTCTATAAAATGTTAGATGTTTTTCACACCATAGACTGGACATTTATTATTATTCAATATTGTTTCTACATACTGTGTGTCCGTAAACTATGGAACAAATTCATTTTTAGGTAAACAGGTCATTTTAAGAAATAATCCTGAAACACGTCGATTTTTGATGTTAATTTACCGTATTTCAAAATAATAATCTAATATACAGGGTGAATTACGTTCGAGTAATGACGTCACCGTCATGGGGGAACACCCCCATTTTGTCTCAATTTTCGGATTACTCTAGCTGAGCTGATTCCAAAAATGTATCACATGTTGATTCCAATTGGTACAGGGTGGACAAAAATACAATAGTTTTGTGTGTGCTCATAAAGTAACGCGTAACATTCTTTATTAGGTAAATTAACAATATTATCAAAAATACTTATTGCCTAGCGGCAATTGGTTTAAATGTAACACCCCGTAGTTTGCTACATGTTTAGAGTAATAAAAATGAGCTGTTTCCAAACATGTTTGGTACTTGTGGTCTAGCAGACAGAATGTGACAAAAAATATTTCTTATCTATTTATAAAAAACATAATCGTCTACTTTTTTGGGAAATGTCATTATTTGTTTAGTAATTTATTGATGTTCAGTGACAGTTTAGTACTACAATATTTTTGGTATTCGTGAATATTCGAATGATTGCTTAGATTTAATTGGAAGTAGAAATGAAGTTAAGTGTAAAACAAAGAATTGAAATACTTATGATGATTGGGTATGGAGACAGATCGCGAACTCAGATGGAAGTGTGCAATTTGTTTAATGATAAATATTCAGAAAGACCTATAACGCGTTCAACAGTCAGTAAGATTGAAACGAAATTTCTAGAAATTGGTAATGTTGAAAATGTACGCAAATCAGGTCTTCCCCCTGCAAATGCTGATACAGCATTAGATGTTTTACTGAGTTTTGAAGAAGATGCGCACACTTCTGCTCGTACCTACTTTACGTAATTTGTTTCCCAGCAGACGTAATCCTGGAGGTTTTGATGAAAGTTTATGGTTTCAACAGGATGGTGCACCTCCACATTATGCTGTAGATGTTAGAAGGTACCTAGATGCAATTTTTCCGAACAGGTGGATTGGTAGACGTGGACCCACTGAATGGCCAGCGAGGTCACCGGATTTAAATCCTTTGGATTATTTTCTGTGAGGCCATCTGAAGAATGTTATTTATAAAACGAAACCAGCAAATATTGCAGATGTACAAGAAAAAATTCGAACAGAAATAAACAATATTACGCAAGAAACCATACACAAGGTTGAACAAGAATTTGTACACCGTTTGGGTTACTGTCAAATACAGCAAAGGCTGCAGTTCGAACATTTATAAAGTCATGTATTCCAGCATATTCTGTCCGCTAGACAATAAGTATTTTTGATAATATTGTTAATTTACCTAATAAAGAATGTTACGCGTTACTTTATGAGCACACACAAAACTATTGTATTTTTGTCCACCCTGTACCAATTGGAATCAACATGTAATACATTTTTGGAATCAGCTCAGCTAGAGTAATCCGAAAATTGAGACGAAATGGGGGTGTTCCATTTAAAAAAAAATGACGGTGACGTCATTACTCGAACGTAATTCACCCTGTATATTAGATTATTATTTTAAAATACGGTAAATTAACATCAAAAATCGACGTGTTTCGGGATTATTTCTTAAAATGACCTGTTTAGCTAAAAATGAATTTGTTCCATACTTTACGGACACACAGTATATATTTACTATTCAGGTTGTTTCGTATTTTTCACTATTCATGGTGTCTCACTTAGGACACTAAAACATTGATCTAATTGAGTCTCTTATACTCAAAAATGTCATAAAAAATAAAAAGCGGAGTTCTGAAGAAAATTATGTATTTCACAAAGTAACAATAGAGCATGTTATACAAAACTGAATCCAAGACCAATAACTTCCTTCACCTGTAGGAACCGAAAATATGTTGCAAATGATTAGAAGACATTATTAGTATGTGTACCATGAAGGAGAATAGGGTCCGCATTTTTAGGTGATTTTTGTGACATGATGATGTCCTAGGATGACTATTCTGTCCCTACCTCGCGTGTCATGAGTATGATTTGCACCATTGTTGTTAAATCATTGTACTTTATCAGGTATAATATGTGATGAAGTCTTCAGGACATGTAAGTAAGGGTAAGTACGAGGGCAAGGTGAAAAGTCCCTGAAAATGAACAGATGACGCTCACAGACTGATATGTCGTCCAATTCTGTTTTGACACCCAACGAGAGCAAGCAACTTTAAAGATATTTATGAACGTGGAAAAAAGTGAATTTCTCGTCTTGATTGAACGTTATTTCTGGCGTGGAAGAAACATTATGCAAACCAAAGGATTGCTTGTGGAACATTATGTAGACTCTTCACCATCGATTTGAACGACTCACAAGTGGTTTACTGATTTTTTTTGTGGTACGCCGAACGTTCTGGTCGTCCAATTAAGGTCACAACGCCAGAAATCGAAGATAAAATCCATGGTATGATATTGAACGATCGGTGAGTTAAAGTGCACAAGATTATGCTGAGGCTATGAGCATCTCAACCGAACAGGCACGGAACACTTTTTATAAATAAATATAAATTTTTGTATATGAGAAAGCTATCTGCCAGATGGGTGCCCCAGTTCCTCTCTGTTGACAACAAGCGCTATCGTGTGACAACTTCAAAGAAGTGTTTGACGATGTTCAAGCACGATAAGGACTTTTTGCGCCGTTTTGTAACCGTGGACGAAACATAGATTCATCACAACACACGAGATACCAGAGAACAGTGGAAACAAAGTGAGTTTATCGACCATCAAAGTCATGGCGACAGTTTTTTGGCGTATATTATGCAGAGCTGTTGGATCGATTCGACGCCGATTTGAAGCGGAAGCGGTTGCATTTGGAAAATAAAAAAGTGCTCTTCTACAGGACAACGCACCGTGGCACAAAACCACAGATTGATTCGTCATTCACCATTTCCTCTAGATTTGCCCCCTTGCGATTAGGTGATCACTGTAACAAACGTCTATTTTGAAGGACTGCCGGATTCGTATTATTTGGAAAGGATCAGTCATAGATGCTAATTCGAAAAATATTTGAAAAGTAGATTCACATTCTTTATATTACGAAAGAAAGATATTTGCGGTGAAAAATTTACGTTTTGGTTATAATTTCTTGGATTTTCAAGAATGAGTCATTCAAAAATATTTATACTCATTTATATCTCTTATATTATCAATTATTATAAGCTGATAAAATAAGAATTTCTAAGTAAATTAACTTATTCAAACCAGTTATTTGTTTTTGCCATGTGGAGTGTTCGTCATTATAACGCTCAGATATTACTGATATCTGTCGCCTCCCTCCGAGTGATCTCGACATATTATACAATTGAATGGATGGCACCCAGACTCATCAATGGGGATTCTGCATATTTAGACAATGCGGACAAACACCGATCTCGAAATTAATTAATTCACTGAGAGAATTTCCTACGAGTTGTGCCAATACTAATGATGAATTCAGGATGGTATGATGTTCGTTTATTTGAAGTATTACACCATTCCCTTGACGAGGTTTTAATTACAATAGGTGATCTTATACTACCGGGATATCAAAAATTATCTTGGTCAAGGGTGGTTGTGGAATCTAAAACGTGTGTCTTACTTTACGTTTGAAATAATTATGTCATAATTAATTTGGAGTTTCTAAAAGTGCGAAATTTCGCAATCTTATACGAATATTGTAACACTCAGAAGTCGTTAGCGCTTTGGACTCCGGAATTTTCACGTGGCCTATCGAAACTAGAAGGTTCGCATTATCTAAAAACATAATTGCATGAACGCCAGACGTCATTTTGACATATGCCTCGAGGAGCTCGCTGCGCGTAAGTTAGAGTTTATACATTTTACCTCGGTCTTGTTAATTTGGGGCCGTCTATTGCTCCGTGCGACCGGCGCCAGTTGTAATAAAGTGTTGTTGGCTATGGGCCGCTAGCTTTTACCAGCTTCGTGTATATTTTAGTCGCGAGGAAATTCCCTTTGGTACGTCGCACGTTAGACGCGCGTAGCTGAGATCTGAGAATAGCTCAAACTGTTTTAATTAAATTTTCCTATTCAATTGATATGGAAAGAAGAATAACCGTCGGGCACGGTCCGATAGTATATCTAACTACATGGAGCGAAAACGGCACGCGAAAAGTCGTCGTAAAGCCGTATTAGGTACAACCAGTTTGCACACTTTTCTAACTCGCGTGCTACGGGCTTCTCACGTGAACGTCATTCGATTTACGGAAAATTAACTATTTCAAAACAGTTTCAAAAACTCGGATTGTGGCTATCACGACCTCTGAAAAGGTTCAAAGTTCACATAATTATTTCATAATTTGTAGTTTATTACTGTTTTACAACTGAAATAAATAGGTATGAAATTTTAAGTTATTGATGATGTCAGTGTGACAGTGACATAATTATTCCAAACGTAAAGTAAGACACGCGTTTTAGATTCCACAACCAAGATTATTTTTGATATCCCGGTAGGTATATGAACGAATTTATTGAAGAATGAAATCTGATGACCGTAGGACTAATGCCAATTACTCAAGTTTCTGTGCTGGATGCAGAACTGACAGATAGATAAATGATGGTATTATTCAATATGTGACGAAAGCTGCACTATTTTATATTACATCGGTGGCGGTGTAGAAAATGAGAAGCCTACATTGAACTTCCTATCCACTGTGATATATCATTAATTTGTCTAACGTGATTTTTATATTGTTTTATATTGCTCTATATTATTCACATATAAGAGAGGTATCAACAACTAACTCTTACAAAGTACAGATCTATTCAACATTTTTGTGAACACGATACATATTATACTGCATATCATTTCATGAGACGTACCTATGTGAAATATATTAGAGAGGTAGCCTTGAAATTCATGCATTTCAAGGGAAGTACTTGTGGAGAAAAATGATATTTAACGCTTTTAAGTATGTGATACTTAGATAGATAGATAGATTCATTTTGTGTCAAGTACATAGAAAGTTCACACGCGTCAGAGTTTACTTATCAAAATGGTATAAAAATATAGAAAATATAAATATAAGAACAGACATATTAATAATTATTACAGTATTATTAAGATCAGTGTTCGATGATAAGAATCACTAAGTAAAGCAAAACAAAGCAAAATTTTAGTTAAAAAAAGAGTTTTTTGGCTTGATAATGTCGGATACACTGTTATAATATTAGTTTTTATGATACAAAATTTTCCACATGTTGTCATTCAATTGTTTGTATATTAGCTTGTCCGTTCGGTATCCTCTGAAAATTCGTCTATCGAGTAATAACATTTTCTTATGAAAATTTTTTTCAGTTTGCAACTGGAGTTTAATTTGATATCTACGAAACCGGTAGTTATTCTGTTTAATTTGCTTAGGCATTTCTTCCCCATGTAATTGAGATTATGTTGGCCAACAGACAATTTGGAAAATGGTGAATGAAGATCATTTTTGGTCCTTGTGTCATAGATGTGAATGTTCTGACTCCAATGATTTTTATTGTGTATAATATTATTGAGAACATGTGCATATGTACAGAGAGTCATTATGTTTATTGATCGGGAATGCTTTTTGCAAGAACGTAATTGCGGTATCTTCATCATATTCTTGATAATTTCTTTTTGCATTGTGACTTCCAAAATTGCATCATGTGCCTGGCCCCCTGTATATAATGCTGTATGCTATAATGGACTGGATTAAGCCAAAATAAAGTAATTTCAGCATATTATGAAAGACGGTGTCCCTAATGTTTTTTATCGTAAAACCGCAGAAACTAAATCTTGGTAATATACTTTCCACATGAACACTCCATGTTACTTTTTGATCGATGTGAACTCCCATAACTTGTATGTTTGTTATGTTTTCCAATGATTCATTTTCAGTTTGGATGGGTATACTATAATCCAATATTTTGTTTCTTTGGGCAAATTGCATTACTTATGATTTAGTTGTATTCAGCTTGAGCCCTTTCAAATCGCATCATGTCGACATTAATCTCACGTCGGTTTTACTCTTTTCAATGAGTTCTTCATTATCATCGGCTGTGACGATAACATGACTGTCATCGGCGTAGTGTACTGGTTTTCCCGCTGGTAGGACCTATTCTGGTAGATCGTTAATGTATACATTGGAGAAAGTACGAGATAAGCAGAAGCCCTGTGGTGTGCACACCTTAACTTCTTGCGTATCTGATCTGACTCCGTTTATTCCAACTGTCTGAGTTCTTTTCTCGAGATACGAGCGCACCCAATTTAGAACTGGGCCTCGTATCCCCACTTTTTCCAGTTTGTGTGTTAGCAGATGGTGGTTTACGGTGTCAAATGCTTCGGACATGTCAAAAAACAGTCTCATAAATTGTTTTTTATCATGAAGGTTATCGTGTTTGCAGCCAATCGTTTGAGTTGAGTGTCCGGCCTGAAAACTATTTTGGCATTTTGAAAAAAACTCACATTTTTCTAAATATTCGGTCAGACGTTGATTGAAAACGTATTCAAATAATTTTCTGAAATGATTCTGTAACGCAATGGGTCTATAATTATTTGTCCGATTTTTTCCGCCTTTGTCCCCTTGTATATACGAATTACCCGAGATTCTTTCAGTCGTTTTGGAAACACTCCCTGGGCAAAACTGTGATTTATCAAGGTTGATAGAGGGTTTGCTAGTGAATCGACTACCTCTATCACGATGACTCCGGGTACACCATTCACACCGTTTGACCATTTGTTACATATATTTTTAATTACTTTACCTATCTCCTGAGGACTTGATGGGAATGAAAATAATGACTGATGGGTATCCTGTTTGTGAGTGATGTTATTTGAATGTATCTTATTTTATTCTGTTGTTTTGATGGAGTAGGTGTTACATATCTTTCCTTTGTTATTTATAATTTGGCCGTCTTCCGAAAATGGATGACGAATGTTGCAGATACTTGATTTATTTTTGTTTATATTCCGACTTTGGTTGATTTGGATGTTTTATCAATATTTTTTGCTGAGATTGGTCGATTATCTTTATGTCCTTTTCTCTTTATTCAATTTAGTCCTGAAAAGTTTCGACAATACTAGATACCTACCGTAATATATGGCGTTATCATTTCTTTTATCATTTTTGATAACTCTCGTTTCTGGAGATTTATTCTTTTTTTTATTTTTCGTCTATTTAGGCAGTTCCTTATGACATATCAGAGGAAACCGTGGTTGAAAATTTCTAAAAATTCATCGAAAAACTGTTCTCTTAAGATGTTGATATCGATATTATTATTCAAATTGTCGAACCATTGTACTCTACGCAATACATACCTGAAAGAATCAATAGAATTTTTGTGGTATAAACGTTTCATTCTCATTATGCTGGTTTGTTAACTCGCGGGTACCGACTGTATCGTCAGGATTTTAACTCTAATTGAATATCATGAATATGAGGAATTTACCATAGCTCATGTGAACATTTGTTCATCAATATCAAAGCTGGCAGAACTTCGAAATCTGATTTATAATGAAAAATATAAAATTCTTGCTATAAGTGAAACTTGGCTAACTAGTGATACTACAGATGATATTTTGGCAATTGGGGGATTTCGTTTTTTACATGGAGATGGACAGGGAAGAGGAGGGGAAGTGGCATTGTATATAGACAACAAAATTAGCATTAAAATTGTAGAGACTAGTAATAATATTGAACAACTCTGGGTACATCGTAATATAATGGGATACTCCTTTGTAATTGGTGTCGTATATAAACCTCCCACATATGATCACAAAACATTTTTTGATGAAATTAGCAATTCTATAATGCAGTGTATGCTGATTTCGGATAATATTTATTGCCTAGGGGATTTTAATATTAATTTTCTAGATGAAGATAAACCAGCATTGAAACTATTTAAAAATCTACTCGATATATACAATTTAAATCAATTAATAGTAGAACCTACAAGATTAACGCAATCTAGTGTTACTCTAATTAATAACATAATAGTCAACAACACATCTGGTGTGAATAAATTTGGTAACATAGAGCTTGAATTTAATGATCACTCGCTCGTATATTGTCATATGAACTTCTTATTTTGAAATTGATTTAAATAATTTGCCTCTGAATGATATTTATGACATAAATAGCATTAATGATAAAGTGAACTATTTCAATACAAATGTGATAAATTCAATGAATAAGCATGCACCACTTAGAAGCGGGAAAGCAGGTAAACCTAAAACATCATGGATAACTGATGTCATAAGAACTATGATAAAACTAAGAAACAGAGCTGAACTAAAATTTAGAAAAACCAAGTCACAAAAGGTTATTATAAACAGTTACGTAATGTAACAGAAGTTGCTATGGAAAATGAGAAAAAAGCCTATTTGCAATTAAAATTGGGTTCCAAAAATACGAGAAATATTTGGCGAGAACTAAAATCTTTGCAAATATTTCAAAATGAATTTAAAAACCAACTTCCACATCATTTAAGTGATGTGAATAAAATAAATAACTATTTTCTAGACAGTATACCGACTAAACATGGAGAATCAAGTAATCTGCTCATGTTCTACGAAAATCATACACTAAATATGCCGACGAGCTTTGAATTTCATCTTGTAACTGAAAAGCTAGTAACAGACATAATCCATGAAATAAAACTGGTGTAGATGGTATAAATATTGTTATGCTCAAGTATTGTTGTCCGTATGTTATACCAGTTATTACCATATAATTAACAGTTGTAATAATGAATAAAGTACCCTATATGTGGAAAAAATCTATTGTAATGATAATACCGAAATCCAAAATACCAAAAGAAATGCAAGATTAGTATTCTTCCTACCTGCTCTAAGTTATTGAAAAAAGTTATACATATACAAATCAGTTTACATCTTTCCGCTCATAATATCTTACCAGCAGTTCAACCGGGTTTTAGGCAAAACTACTCATGTACTACTGCTTCACTAAATGTACTGGATGACATACATAGGGCAACAGACACTGGAGAAATTAACATTCCAGTGTTGTTAGATTTTAATAAAGCTTTTGATCCTATATCACACAAACTTCTAATTACACTTCTGCATTACCTCGGATTGGATAATGATTCGGTTTTGTTGCTTAAAGACTCTCTTATTGACAGAAGACATTGTGTGAAGGTAAATAACTCAGTGTCACATGAACGTACTATTTCATCTGGTGTTTCTCAGGGCTCCATTTAAGGGCCATTATTGTTCACAATGTATAATTCGCTCCTGCCAGATTGCATTGAATATTGTAAATGTCAGTTATATCTCGATGATATACAAGTCTATCATAGCTTTCAACCGAATCAGATCAAGACTGCAGTAGAACAAATTAATACAGATCTTTTTTCTATCCAACAGTTTGCTAAATCTCATTCATTATATCTGATCTCTAATAAATCCGAAGTTATCATATTTAGTAAGTCAGCCTTGATTAATAATCTAGACAAAAGTGAGATCATCCCTAAAATTAATGATGCAGAAATTCAAATAGAATAAGATGTAATAAATTTGGGGCTGATTGTAGATAACACATTTAGATATAAAGCTCAAGTTAATAAATATATCAAATATGCTACAACTGGATTGAAGTTGTTATATCCATACAGAAATGTTTTACCTATTAATAAAAAAAAATCTATGCGAAAGTCTGATCTTGTCTCACTTCTATTTTTGTTCACCCGTTAACGCTCCATCCGTTGACGCCATCACTATGAATAACATACAAAAAATTCAAAATTATTGCTAACGTTACATTTATGGTATAAGAAAGTATGATAGAATCTCACATAATTTAATTGATACTAAATGGCTAAATATGAAAAATCGGTTTACGTTGAATGCCCTCACTCTTTTTCATTCTGTTATTCTATTTCGTAGACCAGCATATTTGTATAATAGAATACGGTTTCGGACGAATATATATAATTAGAATGTCAGACATA
This sequence comes from Endomychus coccineus, assembly GCA_958510875.1. NCBI lineage: Eukaryota > Metazoa > Arthropoda > Insecta > Coleoptera > Endomychidae > Endomychus > Endomychus coccineus. Next base: position 78,442,203 of record OY294070.1, read on the forward strand.
AATTTACAATCACTCCTCCTCTGCATAAGTCTAATAGCTTCGAACGATGTTTTTCATAGCAAATATATCAGTTGTATAATGAAGTCCCGAACAATTTTAAACTAAATAAAATATCATCTTTCAAGAAAAAAATTTATAATATACTGTTTCAGAAACAAACCGATGAGAATCAAGTGAGATAGTTTATTAGGAACCTATGTATTATCTTTAACAAGCTAGTAATTTCAAAATATTATAATGACAGAAACAAGATTAAGTTAGAATGTAGGCATCTAGTGCATATTACCGGAATTTATTATTTTAGGGTCCAAGTGGTAGATCGAGGGGTGGTTCGCTGTCCGCTTGAACTTCGCCCTAAGATTTCCAATTTAGTTGTTCATATTATTGTAATATTCTGTTAATGTAATATAGGGATTGTAACACTATTTTGTGGAAATAAAGAGGAATAATTATTATTATAGGTATGTGTGATCCGATAATTTGCTATATACTACCGCGGTGAAGTAATTGTCCAGGTTATTGATATATGGATCCGATAATTCGCTATCTACTACCGCGGTGAAGTAAATCTCCAGTTTAGTGAATATATTGTCTATACAGGATTCAATGTTCTTTGTTATTATAGTGGGTACAAAAATAATTGGTTGATATTATATTCTAGAAATAGGTTTGCAAGTCGCTTACTATTTTGGTATCTAGCTTTAGACAGGAAATTCACATTCATGTCACCACATATGACGTATCTGGACTTTCGGTTATATGTATATGTTCCACATAAAGTGACATTTTTTGCAGAAAGGTATATAAATTTGCGCTCGGAGATCTGTGAAATGAACAGATGTACAGAGAGAGATTTTCAAGATCAATTATTATACAAACTACTTCGAATATGTTTTCTCCACTAAAATTATGTATCGTCACTTTATTACAGCTTTTGGATTTTCTCACGATTCCCCTCTGATCTATTTATTCCTGTAGAATGCACTTAGTACTCTGGACTTACCGAAAGATAGAAAATATATATTTTTGTTTTGCCAAAGTTCTGACAAGCAGCAGACTTGTTATTTTGTCTGTCGTTGTTCCTTGGATTTTAAAATGCATTATTTTGACATTGTTTCTGTCATTGTTTGGTCTTGAAAATCTCGATTAGTCTCCTCAGCCCCCGTTTGGTTTTTTGTGCTGTATCGTACGATCGTAGAGCTAGGAAAGAAATATCTATCGATAAGTGTTCCCTTTGGACATATCTTCCCATCCATAATGTTTTCCGTTTTGTCGAATGGGTCACGAATTCTGAAACAGGCGACTCTGTCGGTTTTTTGATTGTAATCTAAATGTAAACATATAATTGTTGAAATTTATACATTTCAAGGGAAAAACTAGTGGAGACAAATGATACAAACAATTTCACGTATGTGATATTTAAATTTGACATATAATTTATTTCACATTGTTTGTATCATTTACATATAAGAGAGGTATAAGGAACTAACTCTCATAAAGTACAAATCTATGTAACATTTTTGTAAACACGATTCATGTTATACTCCATATCCTTCCATGAGACGTACCTATGGATTAAAGCAAGTAGACCAAATATAAACATTCATGTATGGTATCTTATACATATGTTCATTTAGATATATGAAAGGACTTATCAGACTTCACAGTGGAATTTTACATACAAGGTGTTCCATCTCAGACGAGCCACCCCGTATATTTATTATCCCATAGTGAGTGGAAAAATCTCCCGAAACACGTCTAATGATTTTGTTTGGGGGACATCTTTTGACGTATATTTGAGGCTTGAACGAGCAACCCCCTAATAGGGGGCGCTTCAACCCCTCAAAATTGAATAGAGGAGATGGGTTGAGTGATACGTCATTTGAAAGGTCTTGGAAGCCTCTTTACAACGGTGTATATAAACGTAAATTTGATGAACCGTTTTCGCCAAAAAATAATTTTGTTGCTCGAATGCGCCACCTTGAATATTTTGGTTATTTGTACAATGTACAAGCTCATTTTTATTAAGCCTTTTTTCAAACTTAAACAATCTCCAAAAAATCACATTCGTAAAAAAATTGAATTGTGTTGTCATGCTTACAATGAAATAAATTAAATCTGCGTGTTCAAATCAAATGTTCAAATTGTCCTCCATTGACTTCCATACAATAAAACATTCTCTCAAACTAATAAATAAAAAAACAGCAAAACATTTCCTTATGTTGCGTTCATTTTTTGTTCTTAGAAGGTGTTTATCTGGTTTTAACGTTTCTTCGATCATTTCATGATTTTAATCAATGTGTTGAGTTACTACTTTGCTGATTTGTTTGAAATTCCAATAAATATGGTGTACACATTGCAAGAACGTGTTGAGCTGGTTAGCCTTTATTACCAAAATCAAAATTATGCCCGAGCGGCTGCAAGGATATTTAACGAAAACCATCCTGAACGTAGCGTTCGCCATAAGTACGTAATGGAATTGATTTCAAAATTTGTGGAGACGGGTTCAGTAATGGAGAAAAAAGGGGACCCATTGGGATTGTTAATGATGAAGGAGGAGCTGTGGCGGTATTGGGATATGTCCAACTTATGCCAAACACGCAATCTGTACGACAACTTTCTGCAGCTCCCGGTATTAGCCAATCTAACGTTTTCAGAATTTTACATAAACACAAGTTCCATCCGTACAAAATTAAATTAATTCAGGAATTGAATGATGATGATTGGGATCGAAGGCAAGAGTTTTGCGAAATTATGGTCGAGCGTATCAACAATAACCCAAATTTCTTGTACAACGTTTGCTTTTCTGACGAATGCACTTTTTTACTTAATGGAGAGGTTAACCGGCATAACTGTAGAATTTGGAGCGATACAAATCCTCATGTATTTCGAGAAGCTCACACTCAACATCGGGAAAAGCTAAACGTTTGGGTAATAATTTTGGGAGACCACCTAATTGGACCTCTGTTTATTCCTGGTAATTTAAATGGCGAAATTCATCTTGAAATGTTGGAAAATGCGATTGATCCGTTAATAACTGAACAATTAGAAAACGATCCTCTACTACTTGAACAACAATTGCATTTCCAACAAGACGGAGCTCCTTCTCACTACGCCGCACCAGTTCGCCAATACCTCAATTTGCAATACCCAGGTCGTTGGATTGGAAGAAGAGGTCCTATGGAGTGGCCTGCCCGATCTCCTGACCTGAACCCTCTGGACTTCTTCTTGTGGGAACATCTTAAGTCCAAGATTTTTGTGACTCAGCCTGAAAATTTGGACGAACTACGCCAACGAATTGTAAATGAGTTTCGTCAAATAACTCCAATTATGCTGAACCATGTTAGAGACGGTTTTCAATCAAGATTTTATTATTGTATGGAAGTCAATGGAGGACAATTTGAACATTTGATTTAAACACGCAGATTTTATTTTTTTCATTTGTAAGCATGACAACACAATTCAATTTTTTTACGAATGTGGTTTTTTGACGATTGTTCATGTTTGTAAGAAAGGCTTAATAGAAATGAGCTTGTACCTTGTACAAATAACCAAAATATTCAAGGTGGCGCATTCGAGCAACCAAATTAATTTTTGGCGAAAACGGTTCATCAAATTTACGTTTTTCATACAATGTTGTGAAGAAGCTTCCAAGACCTTTCAAATGACGTATCACTCAACCCCTCTCCCCTATTCAATTTTGAGGGGTTGAAGCGCCCTCTATTAGGGATTGTTCATGTTTGTAAGAAAGGCTTAATAGAAATGAGCTTGTACCTTGTACAAATAACCAAAATATTCAAGGTGGCGCATTCGAGCAACCAAATTAATTTTTGGCGAAAACGGTTCATCAAATTTACGTTTTTCATACAATGTTGTGAAGAAGCTTCCAAGACCTTTCAAATGACGTATCACTCAACCCCTCTCCCCTATTCAATTTTGAGGGGTTGAAGCGCCCTCTATTAGGGGGTTGCTCGTTCAAGCCTCAAATATATGCTCGTCTGAGATGGAGCACCTTGTATATAATAGACAATTATAATGTTTCATCATGTCATTAATTAAATGAAATATATGCTGACTGCTTAAATAATATCATGAAATAACTCAATGTATCTTTTTGATCACGGTAGATAATTCCAAATACATTGGACAATAATATCATTCAAGGTCGATGGAAAATCCACCATTTGCTCCCGCTCTTGCGAATCCTGTGCTTTTCAATTTCCAACAGGTTTTGTTCTCTTACTCTAACCTCACTTAATTTTATTTAACGTAGCGGAAGTGCCCATCAGAGAGCTTCGACCTTAGGTACTCGTAAATTAAAATCATTCTACTGAATTTCTTTTGTTGTGTGGCTTGTCAATTGTAAAGGTAAGCTTATATTTTATAATACTTATAACTTTATGATATAAACATAATGCTTCGAAATGAGCGGAGAAAATTTTGTGTACTTTCTAATCGTCAGAAACGCAGGCTTGAAGAAAATTCTAAAACTTCTATTCATATAGGTGATAGATGACCATGACTATACAATACAATACAATAAAATACAATAGAAGTAGCTATAATTCTGAAAATATGGATGACACAGATGCTAATTTATATGATGTAGAAACATCAGACCATTCAAAAAGTTCTTCTTATTCTAATGACTCACTTGTAGCGTTTCAAGATAATGGCATCGATGAAGTCAGTGTATGTTATGGTGAAAATAATATTTCACAGATTGCTCTGAATGAGTAAAAATCATCGTTGCAAGGTTGAAAACGTTGAAAAATAAAAAAGAGAAACCTCTAGTTGATGAAGTGGAAGAAACTCTTCCTTACCTGCATAGTTTGCAAACTTTTGAATCTCTACTCGAAGAAGACATGACAACTTTATTTGTAAGTATCACGTAACTTTTTAAATTCATTTTTGTGCTTGAACTAGTTCGGTAGCACTATTATATATAAGGTGTTAAAATGAAAAAAGTACTGAATATTCGTATATATGAGGGCAACTATAGTTTCCAGTGCTTGTTTGTAAAGTCAATTGGTGGGCAACATCCAAAAGATGACGTTTATATAATCCTGAAGAGGATACTTTCTAATGTTTGTGGATATAAAACGTTCCTGGTTGTAACAACCTAATGATTTTAGAATGTGTCATCTGAAAATAGAAACTTTGATGAGTAGTAAGTAGAAATGATTCACGAATCTGAATATTAATTATAAAATATGGAACAATGAAGTATATAAATATGAATAATTAATTATATAACATTATATATTATATTGTAAATAATCGTAAGGAGTGTAGAGCGTAACTGTAGTTGATAAAACTCATAAGACAGCTTATATCATTGCAGTATAATGAAATTGTTATTGACTGAGGTTAACTATTCATGCATCAATTATCTAAAATTAGTCAAGTGAAGGAGGAAAAAAGAAAAATTGTAATATGAATCGTAAGTAGTGCATTACTGACAATTTCTTCGATGGTCAAAGAGGCAGTCATCCAACGCAAGCGACGCTTTGAGGAGAAGGTAAAACAACAATCGGAAGCTAGTAATTCTGCAAAATTACCTAATTGTTGTAAGCGAGCTGAATAAATTTCTGAGGAGCAGTGCATTGTCGAACGTGCAAATACCAATGAACGAATGGCTCAAGCTAAATCGATCGAAACGATTGACGCACATTCTTCTCGAATTACCAATGACGTGCAATGACATGATCAAGCAAGAGCAAATGAAACAATTGATGAGAATATCTCTGGCTTTGCTAATAACGCATTTCATCATGCTCAAACAAGAGGGAAATAGAGACTACGCAAACGCATGACCCCCAACCGGAATCAGATGGATAGAGACCTTCTGAATTGAAAACTAGAGGGACAAGTGAGGAATGTGAAGAACGACTATGACCTACTCGGATGGCCTATGCTCAACGGGTAGCTGACGAGGCAAAATTCTACACTGATCAGGTAGCTCCAACTCGTAGTGCTCACATGGAAATTAATGATTCATCGAAAATCGAACTTGTTTCCTCAAATCAAATGAATGAAGAAATATGGGATACATATGTTTTGAAACGAAACATAAAAATGAAGGTGATGGATTTCACGAATGGATTGATTGAGAAACTAGAAATCAACCAAGTTCTTTCACAATTGATAATCGCGGCTATCTGAAGATCAGAAATCTGCCTTTGTTATTGGATATGATCATTTGAACAGGTCCCTCAATAGCAGTTTATGGGACAGGGAAAACGATGTAACTAGCTTTCTCTTTGTTTCTTGATAAACTTATTGTTCGCCGAAGATGATGTTGGAATTTTGGTCTCATGTATTATGATAATAGTTGTTATTTCACTGATCCTCATTCATGCAGCCCAAAGAGGAAAAGCGGAGCGCAAAATGAAAAAGCCTGAGTCATCGAATGACGAATCATTCCTTCGTATTATCCGCCTACCTGTGCATTCCAATGCCAGTACCTGATTTCCAATCTATTGCCATCGATGTTGTCATCAAACAAGGAGCTGTACCAATGCAGCAATATTCAGAGGCACATACATCGTTACAGGTAGAAGAAGAAGTTCCTATCAAAAATGATCCACGACATGAGACAGTAAATGCATCTCAAATTCGTTCTTGAGTGAACATCTGTAACAGCACCATTTGATCACGAGCAGCCAGATGTTAATGATGAATTTGAGGAATGTAGGAACATCAACGGAATTGTTTGCAAAACTGAGGAAAATATTGTAGATGTGAATCGAGAGTTGAAAGCAGAGGAATTTCCATGATTCTATCTCTTTTTATATTCTAACAATGGCGAGACGGAGAGAGCACGGTAAAAATTATGCTATTAGATTATTTCCAGCAGCGAATTCCAGGTTCGGCTACTCGATTTCAAAGAATGTACTATTTAATTTATGCCATCTCGATGTTTGAATATCTTCGAGTGACAATCGATGCATGTGGCAGAGCTATACGAGGATAAGAACGTATTGGCCAGGACCTTCATTTACATATAAAAAATCTCAGAGAATCGGCATCATATTGGTGAGCAACTCACAACGAATCAGTTACAATCATTCGTTACATAGGTTTCCCAAATTGGTTTATGCTCTGAGCTGCAATGATTTGAATTGACTTGATATGCGCAAAGCTATGTTGATTACTGGAGGCAGACCTGATGAAAATTCTAGCCAGTTAAATCTTGATGGAATGCAGCGTTTGCTTGAATAGTATACTGTTGTGTCAAAATGACAGTTGATCTCACCATGTCGATGCTTTCATGAAACCGATCTAACGAAATGACAATCTTCTTCGTGGAAAAGTCATGAATTTTTCGACTCGAATCAAGTTTTAGAACAGTGGAAATGCACATACCCACCTTGTGGTATCTTTTGAGACGCTAGAAGGACTTGCGTACGTCGATCAAGTGAACTCGAACTACTCTGATATATGTCGATTTGCTTTTCCTAGCAAGTCATGCCAACAAACTCTTATTGTGCCGCCTAGTTCAGACGAGTTCATTCGAAATAGACAACAAGTCTGCACTTTAAAACTAACAACGAATGAAAAATGGGTCAATTATTATAATCAGTAAATTATCGAGTTCCAGAATGCCAGTATGACCATGCAACCATGCGGATCGGATGAATCTATTGCCCACTATATCGCAAAGTAAATTTCGAAGACAAAACCAGCAGAAAACGAGAATGTAGCTCAAGTTATTTATCAAATTCGTCGGGATGAAACTAATAAGAAAGCTTTACAAATCATGCATGCGAATTTTGAGAGAGCGACAAGCTCAAGCAAAAAAATGTGTGTTCTTATACAAGAAAGTACGATCATTGATATTTAAGTGCTGAGATTTGATGATGATCAATCAGTTGGACTTTGTTCAAACATGTTTCAGCGATATCAAAATCGTCCGTCCAAGGCAACAAGAGCAGGGTTATGATTTCTCAAATATGTGCCTATATGAATTTTCTATGTATTTACTATGAATTTTGAGCCATTTTATTTCAATAAATCAGCGGAAGATAGTGACGAAAGCATTGTTGCAGGAGAGCAAGACCAACCAACAAGTCGAAGATTCAACAAGCTGGCAAACAACACCAAAATGATAATTAGAAATATTCCAGCTGTTGCATGATTGTCGATGGTTCTGGAAAATTATTTCTATACTTCCGGATGGACTCCGCGTCACAATAGCTCGACTTAATGCCGACGTTTCGCCAACCATTACAGATGGCATCTTCAGGGCAGGCTTGAGACTTGAACTGAAACGAGCTATTTTGAGGCGGAATCGATCAGGGAGCCAAGACTCTCCAAGATTACCTATCCGCGGAAAGCTACTATTCAAGATTATTTCTATACCCTACTCGTACATTATGTACCATTTTACTTGGATGATGAATTAATTGATGATGTTCGGCCTTTATCGTCGTGATTCGATGTACGATAGCAACATCTATTCGTACCGACTTTGGCAGAGATGGAATTTCCTTGATCAATCCGAAATTCATACAATTCCGGCACTTCGAAACTATCGAGCTAACACAGCTCCCACTAGTACTGTGCTGGGTCTGCATGGTGCATAACATACAGTGATCCATGCTATTGTATACCTCGGATATGGACATGCATATGTCACATCAAGTCGTGTCAGATCATTAGATTGATCAAGAATGGAGGAGCTAGATTGCTCAACACTCACTGGCGAGACATCATCGTGTTATAAAGATGCAATGAAGGAGATTGAAATAATATGACAACTAGGACCTCTAATTATAATGCAATTGAGAACTAAGGATCTGGAACTAGTTCGTATAAATATTGAAATGAAAATAAAACTTCATGAAATTGAATTTGCTTGCTTCTTTATTTAATTTTTCAGGAAAATAAAAATTAAACACATTGATATACATATTATAAGTATATAAACGTGAATTTTGCAAGATGTTCCTATTATAATCTCCTCAAAATTTTCAAAATCGGAAGAAGAATTTCAAACACATTAAGCTAAAAAGAGAAGAATAATTATTTGAATAGATAATTTTTAAGTACCACGTTTTTAAAACTGATTAAAGAGTATAAAAAATGATTTCTCCTAGCCTCAGACAGATTCCTACCAAAATACAGATAGTCCTGACATTTTTTGTGATTGTGAATTCTCAGTAGCTATGAAAATCCTTGTAAGATTTGAAATTGTGGAGCAATAATTAATTCATGAATAGTTCACCTGAGTCACTAACAATTTTATTGCACCGCAAACTGTCTTTTGACTTTCCTCAACTACAGCTACACTCTACACTCCTTATATTATCTTTTGCAAGAAATAGATGATTGTAGCATGAATAGTTACCTAATATTGTACTACAAATGATTTGAACTGTCTCGTGAGTTTCCTCAAATACAGCTCCTCTCTACACTCTTTAGTATTATCTATTACATGCCGTAGATAACTGATGAATGAATAGTTCATTTAAGTTAGTCTCAATGTTGTTGCAATGCAAATAATATGAATTGCTTTGTGAGTTTTCTCAACTACAGATAGTCTCTACACTCCTTACTATTATGTAACAACTCGAAATTTTCACCATGATTAGGCCCTATCCAAAATTATTGAATACGGAATTAATTTAATTCGCATAAGAAAATTGATCTATCATAACAGCAGAATAGTATGTGGCGACGAAGTTATTTCGTAACCTGATGCGCCTCATCCGGAGCACGGACCTCGCACCCGCCGCCAAGCTAGCATAAGTTGCTGCAGGTGAAACACCTGCTAGGATCGACAGAAAAGGTGTCGTGGACTTGACATGCCTGTCAACGTCGCTATCACACCGGTTCTTTATTTTGATAGGCTGTAAAATTGAATATAGGCGGAGTTAGTCTCCTAGTGTGAAAATTGAGCTGACGTTTCAGAAAAAAACTCAGAGCGTGGGTCAGCCTAGGTCAAATGATTTCGAAAAGATAGATTGATTATCGAAAGGGAAGTCAGTTCTCGATAGGAAGTCATTCAGTAAACTTACCTTAGTTAAGCTCTGTCTTAGCCTGAAAATAATTTCAATTTGTCATTGAATCAGTAAATATATCCTTTGGGTAAAACCAAATTTGAATTGAATCAAGAGTCAATATATTGTTATTTTTCTCCTTTTTTTTGAAAGCTGAGTCGTAAATTGTTGTTTTATTTTATCAGTAACTTTTGGTAGCTCCAAAAAGGCAAGACAGAGCTTACATTAAGCACGCGTCGCGATTGGACGGGAAGTGTTAAAATCATATTTATTTTATTCAAGAACATCTAATAAATTCTAAATTTTGATAACCGAGAACTCCAGTGTATAAATTTCCGTGCGACAAAATCCTAGAGGGGTCTCCAAGCAAGCATCGTAGCTAGAGCGGGGGTTGGACGGTGAAGGTGAGTGTTGAACGAATTGCCTGAGGTTTTAGATAGAGAAATTGACCATTCCTTTTATCAGTTGTGTTCACCCCCTTCAGATCACGTCCGCTTATGTAATTGTAAAAATCCTAGATTTTCCCAGGTTCCCATTTGGGGCAAACCTGTAACTGTTTTTTTTCTTTTTTCATTGTTTGTTTTCAATCATCAAAATCGGCTGTTAAATTTCATATTTTGGTTCGTTCTTTTAATTTTTTTTGTTTTCTTATTTTATTTATATCAAATATTGTTAAACTATTATTCAATATATTATTATTATAAATATGGCTCGATGTGTTTAACTGGTACGCCCTAATCACCTAACAACAAATACGTCTCCCAGAAAGGGGATTCAAGCGATTACTTGGAAAAGTGCAATTATATTCTTATATGAGGAAATTGAGTCGGCCAACGTAAGGGCGGAGAAAGGTTACCTTTATTTTTCAAACAGCTTTCCAGATGAGCTAAATTAATACATCTAATGGTGGCAGCTACAAGAAACCTGGAAGGTAGTTTGGCTTAGATCGACGAGCTGAGGTTTTAACCCTTCAATATTTTTACAAATTCTAGTACGTGGCGACAAGTTATTATCGCTACCTGTATCCTCTTTAGATACAAATAACAAGTCGCACGTTACAATTATCTCTTGCATGCAATAGATAATTCATGCTTCAATAGTGCACCTAAATCACCAACAATTTCATCGCACTGCAAATGCTATGTACAGTTTTGCGACTTTCCTCATCAACAGCTGCCCTTCAAACTCCTCACTACCATCCATTGCATGCTGTAGATAAATGATGCATGAATAGTTCAACCAAATCACTAACAATTTTATTGTACTACAAATAATTTGAACTGTATTGTGAGTTTTTTCAACTACAGCTTCTCTCGACATTCTTGACTTTTAGCCCTTGCATGCAATAGATAATTGATGCTCGAATAGTTCGGACAACCTACTTCCAATTTTATTGCACTGCAAATGATATAAACTGTCTTGTGAGTTTTCTCAATCACAGCAACTTTCGAAACTCCTCACTATTATCTTCTGCAAGCAATAGATAATTGAAGCATGAATAGTTCACTAACAATGTTATCGCACTGCAAATGACATGAACTGTCTTGTAACTTTCTTCATCAACAATTATTCTTCAGACTCCTTAGGGCTATAGCCCTTTGCCTGCTATAGATAATTGATGCATGAATAGTTCACCTAAGACACTAACAATTCCATTGCTCTGTAAATGATATGCACTGTCATGTGACTTTCCTCAACTTCAGCTACTCTCTACACTCCTCACTTTCATCTATTGCAGGCAATAGATAGTTGGAGCATGAATAGTTCACCAACAATTTCATTGCATCGCAAGTGATGTGAACTATCTTGTGACTTCCCCCATTTACACCCACTTTCTACACTTTTCACTATTATCTATTGCACACAATAGATAATTGAAGCATCAATATTTTACCCGAGTCACTAATAATTTCATTACAAATGATTTGAACTGTCTTGTAAGTTTCCTCAACTACAGCTACTCTGTACACTCCTCACTTTTATCTCCTGCATGCATTAGATGATTCATGATTGGATAGTTGGATTGCATTGCACTGCAAATGAATTGTCTTGTGAGTTTTCTCAACTACAGGTACCCTCTTCACTCCTTACTGTTCTATAATTCCATAGCCATTAAACATTCACAATCACAAATCCTCAATCGTTTCCATGGAGTTAGGAGAAATTATTTCATAATCTTTAGTCAGTTTTGAAAACGTGATATATCTAGCAGAATCAATCCAAATAATCATTTTTCTCTTTTCGGCTTAGTTTGTTTGAAATTTTGCTATCGATTTTGAGAATTTTGATGACATTATAATAGGAACATATTGTAAATTTCAGGTTTATATCAGTTTCTTTTACCTGATCATATATGAAATAGAGAGTTATTATAGTTACCAACTCATAATATATCAATGTGTTGTTTTTCTGGAAAATAGAATATTGAAGCAAGCAAGTTCAATTTTATAAAACTTTTTCATAAGATTTTCATTTCAATATTAAGACATATTAATGCCAGGTACTTAGTTTCATCAAATGTATGACTCACTCATGGTGCTAAAGATCTTAGTTATCGTTTTGAGCAATTGAGCTGTTGGTCAATCAAACTCCTTCATTCCTTATCAATCCAATGATCTGATACGACTTAATGCGACAATGCATGTCCTCTAGCTAATAGTGCAGATTCGAGGTATACAACAGCATGATAACATCCTTGCATTTGATGTACTATGCATCCGCAGCACATTATTGGCGAGAGCTGGGTTTGCTCGATTGTTCCATAGTTTTAGAGTATTGTGTAGATTTCGATTTGATCAAATGAATTCCATCTCTGCTAAAGTCGGTACGAATGATAGACGACGGTATCGTATATCTGATCAAAGTTAGAGTGATTCATCCCACCATTTGCAAGTCCTTGTTGATATTTGAGCGAATGGTTCAAAATGTAGGGCCTTCATCTCATCGATGCGTAGAGCATTGAAAATATCAAATCGCTTTGTTTTCGCATGTTCTCCGTCAACTTCTCAAGGCCGAAGAGTGTCCACATATGAGTTGACGGAATGAATCCTTCAGTTTTGGAATTCTTGAGTTCATCGGATAGGTAGTTACGGCAAAAACCATGAATTTATGGCACGGAATGGTTCACGTTCATTCTTTTTCTGTTTTCGCAATCTGAAATCGATTTTGCTCAACATTTCGTATGGAACCATGGAAATCTGATCGATTAACTGGAATTGGATGTCCTTCCACCGAATTCGTAAGACCTTGAAATATTCACCAGTGTGGTGTCAAATTTCCTACAATTTTCCGTCTTTCTCAACTCGAAATTTAAATAATGTCTGCAACGTTGTTCAACCAACAAGTTGTACTGCTACACCGTTCAATGAAACAACTTCAACTGCTTTCTTACCATAGCAGCGATTGACCTGTTGCTTTAGTGCGTTGAATGTGAATGTTTTTTCAACTCCAACACCTTCACTGACAAACATTCTGATGCGACTCGGACTTCCATTGATTTGGTCCCAGATACTTCGAGTAATATTGTTGAATAATACTCGCTGTGTTGCAGCACACACATTCTGCTCAGCGAGCAACAGTCAAAAATTCAAAATTATGTTCGACAACAATAAATTTATAGAGAAACAATGATTTAGGAAGTTAATTTCATCGTTTTCCCTGTTGCATAATCGCTATTGAAGGCCCCATTCAAATCATCATATTCAATAACAAAGGAATTGTCAAAGATCAGGATATCGTGTCTTACAACATCAATATTTCTTATCTCTAGATGCCGCGATTACCAATTGAAAAGTATAATCCATCGACTGCAATCATGCTCAGAATTGAAATTTTTGTATCACTTTGGCTTGGTGGTAGAATAGCAGCTGGCAAAAAATTGGTGTTCAGCATGTCCGGATTGAAAGATTGCTCCAGTTCTTTGATACCAGGAAGCTCGTACGATTCGTTATGAATTCTCATTTAGGTACTGCGAGTTGGAGACACCTGATTAGGATAGCATTTTGTCTTATCAGCAACCCGTTCAGGTAACGACTCACGTTGACGTCGGAGTCTTGATACACAAGCCAGACTCGTCTCTCTAGCTCTTAATTTGGAGGATCTCAATTCATCTGATACTTGGTTCAAGCATGACGAAGTGCGTCACTAACAAGGCGAGAGATCTGTCCATCGGCTGTTTCGTTTCCTCTTGCTTGAGCATGTCGTTGCGTGTCATTCTGTCGGGATGAATGTGCCCAACCATCCTGATAGATTCAGCTTGAGCTATTCGTTTGTTGGCATTTGCCCGTTCGAGATTGCGCTGCATTCCAGGAGCTTCTTCATCTCGCTTACACCATGTAGCTGATCTTGCGGACTTACATGCTTCCGATTGTCGTTTTTGCTTCTTCTTCTCTAAGCGTCTCTTGCGTTGGGTAACTGTTTCTTTGACTATCAAAAACATTGTCACAAATACACTATTTAGGAATAATATTATTATTTTTTTCTCTTTTTCCCTCATACGCTTCACTATTCTCAGATAATTGATGCATTAATCGTTCACCTAAGTCACTAGAAATCTTATTGCACAGCAAATTATATGAACCGTCTCGTGACTTTTCTCAACTACAGCTACTCCCTACATTCTTTGCTATTATTCACAATAGATAATAGTAAGGACTCTTTCCAGTCTTGTGTGTGTGAAATTTTTCTATTTATGTTCAGTTTGATGTGACTATAACAAAAATGTGTCAAATACAGGTTCCTAATCCAGATTACAAACTCTGGCAGACAAGAAAGAGAAGTAATGTTGCATTGTCATCCAGTTATGAGCTACGTTTGATGTTTCAAGTCTCTACCTCATCAGGGAGTTAGTTTAAAATCAATTTCCAGATTCATTCCAAATAAACAGGCAGATAAGGAACTGAGTATTGTGAAATAAGAAAATATAAGGAACAGACAAATAAGAAAGCGAGGTAGTATTGCATTGTCATGAAGTTCTAAGCTATGTTTGAAGGTTCAAGTCTCTAGCTCATCAGGAGTTCAGTTTAAAATCAATTGGAAAAAGACGGAAAAAAGGAAATGAGCTATTGGAATCAACTGAAGATAGACAGACAAGGAAGCGAGCTAAACAGAGCGTGGTGAAATAAAGTTATGGCGATGTCATTACGGTAATTGTATCCTCTCTCGTTATTTTTATTTATTTACAGGCAATTATGCCACGAACGAACTATACGTGACTTAATTCTGTTGGATTCTATTAATCTGCTGAACTGTGAATATTGACGCAAAGGCAGCCAATATGGCTATACTGAGCCTTTTATTTGTTCAATAACAGGTTTGTCATTATGAGCGGAAACGAGATCACTATAGCATCAGATACATCTATAGGAATATGTAAGTTGGGTAGACAGTGGTTGCATTGAATCTAACAAGAACCAAATCTCATTGAAAAAATATTAAAAAATTGGCCAAACAGGGCAAACGTGAAGTCACTGACCAATCATTTCCGAAACTGATATAATAATCTCCTCTAAGATTTTGCCGAACCTAGAAATTTCAACACCATCTGCCGAAAACAGATACTACGCATTGACAGAGAAGTTCGCGGGGTTCAGATAATTGAAGGGGGAACAGTTGAAAATACTGGCGCCGGGTGACCGTCATCCCGCAACAATGCGTAGTGAAATACAAATACATTTCATGTTAGTAGTCAATAGATACAGTTTTATTATATCACTTTCGGAGTTGGTTGATCAGTGTCTTTACGTCTGCCTCGTCTAACTGGTGACCCCATGAGAAGGGCGAAGCAGCTGTCTGAGACTATAGAACGTGTTGTCATTGTTCAACCTGGTGAACCAAACTTTGTCTATTCACTGCTAACACGCAATATGTTTGTATTTCACCATGAATTGTTGCAGGATCATCGTTTGACAGCAGTATTTCCAACTGTTTCCCCGTCAATTCTCTGAATCGCGAAATTTCTTTGTCAATGCGTAGAATTCTGAATTGTATTCTCAGTGAGACATCTGGTTTCCGGCATATGGTGTAGGAACTTATAGATTTGCCAAACACTTTGAGTGTGTTTCATTATATCACTTTCAGAGATCAGTGACCACGTCTGCCTCATCTCACTGACTGAGGGGCTCATGAGAAGGGTGAAACAGCTGTTTGAGACTATAAGACCTGTTTTCACTGTTCAGACTGGTAAACCACTGATGACTGATAAATTGATGTCAATAACTAATGTTGAATCTATAGCTTATATACATGATGTTCTATGATTTGATAATTAGAATAATTAGAAGGTGTGATCAATTGATTACGTGACATCCATCACTTTTGTTCGCAAAATAGCTTCCAGACAGACCTGCGGGTCAAATGTAAATGATTGTAGCTACAGAAAATATATATACTGCTTCATACTGAGACCGCTGTCAGGTTGATTTCCGCAATATTGAGCATTCCAGGATGACGCCACAGCCCGAACGCCATATTATTTTCTGAGGAGTGTACAAACCAAAGAACAACTATGAAGACACAAACGTATAATCTAATTGTTTTGTGAAAGAACTGTACATGCAAATGTATATAGTTATTCGGTATTTTATTACCCTCAAGCGAAAATGTATACCTTCGCCAAACACACCAACTGAGCACTGAGGATCTAACGGAGATCGGACAATTGAGCACTTTATATTAATAAACTGATAAAGTGCCCAATTCACGGAAAATAATAGTAGGCGTTTTTTAATAAAGACAATTCATTACCAATAATCATATTGTTAACATCATAATTTATGTTATTCCAATTATCGCAAATATCATAGTAGTTGAACATTTCATGAAAGACATACATAGCTCATACGGTAGAGCAAATATTATAATCAACTAAATAATCTACCAATTTTGGAAAGGCATTAGATTCAAGAATGTTCGACATAAAATGATTACCCAAACAATCGTTTACACTTTCGAGAGTTAGAAAAGGTAAACCAAATAAATGTTGAAATCATTTTTCATGCACAGTATTACTTTTATAAAGGTTTACTATAAGCCCAAGTTTGGAATTTTTCTGTACCAGCTTTGTGCTAAATGGAATTGACAACCAAAAATCCTTTCATTCTGTCAAACAAACTGCGCAGAATTATGAATGGCTATTTCGAAATCTATTACTATTTTTCGAGGATTCAATGAAATATTAGAGGTGTTTGATCACATCAGTAACTTATTGAGTGATATACGTTTTGCATAGATTGTTTGGAAGAAGACAAAAACTAATGGAATATAATTCCCATTGCGCAACTCATAATAATTGAAAAAAGAATTTTGTACAATATTTAAATATTCCATGTAAATTATATCATACTGCGATAAACATTTCAAGTCAGATGTACAACCAAGAATTAACATATTAGTTTCAATACCATTAGTAAATAAGCATTGTTCGTTTCTGTCTGTTATTAAATTCATAACATTCAGAACATCTTGGACTTCAGTGTATTTTTCAGTGTGGTGTTCGAGCGATTGCGATTCATATTATGGCGTATCCATATCCCTAGTTCTAACATTTTCTTATACGAATACGTAAAAATCTCCATAATCAATTCTTGATGGATAGATTTTAGCTTTGATTACACTACACCAGAGTGGTTGAAGTGAGTGACAATCGGTCTCACAGCAGCTACCGTCTTCTATACTTCCACTTGAAGCCTACATCAATTCCTGGACCGATCTTCACAGCAAATGAATGAAACATGAGGCAGAATCATATGTGTGACTTGTACGTCTATTATCATATTGGCATTACTGTCGTGGACAAGTGATTGAATTATATTTCAACAAATAAATGGTATCGTGGCACGATCTGCTGGCAAATGATCCAAATACTCCGGCAAGCACCGCAATCACACAAGTAGAATACCCGGCGCTTCGGTCGGGAACGCTTCCAAATATTCGGTATTCAGCCAAGTTGCATCTCTAATATCTACCATCAAAACAACAATAAATATTATAATCATCACAACTACCTAGGTCATTCATTTCAATTAGCAAAACTTCGTTAAACTTCATGGGGTCAATTCAATATATACCTCGAACTACATTGCTCCAACTCTGAGAAAGCTTTCAGAATTGTATTTAGAAACGATAACAATTCAGCTATTTGCCCAAAATTACGTAATGTACCTGTTTCTTTGACTCGTCACGAATAATAATTTCAATTAAATCTCCTTCCGCTAGATTTTTCAACAGAACCAATTGTTCCAGAATATCAAACAACAGTGAAAATTGGCAACTTTAATATCAATAAATATGTTATGGGAAAATCAAATTATGAAAAACAGTATTCTGCAACTAATTACTTCAATCCATATCAATTTTAAGGGCGGTGAGAACAAAAAACCTCGTTAATTTATTTCACGAAAGCACAACTCGCATCCTAGACTGCAAAATATATTTCAAAATCTCAAACATGAACTCAATTAGTGAATTATGGTTTTGAAAAGGAAAACTCCATACAAATTTGATAATAATTTGGAAAAATGGAAAAATTTACTTACCAAATAAACTAGTTATGAAAAATTAACACATACATAGTTTCAACAAGGTAAAAATAATATATTATAGGTCCTTAACAATAAATATAAAAAACGGAGACATGGTGATTCTCATCCAAAAGCCGGTATTATGCGTTTTATGTAGATAAAATTTCCCATGGGCGATGTGTGATTGAACATTATGTTCTATAAATTTCTAACTGTTTATGCATGATTAAGAAAGACCACTGCAATACAGCATCTTACTCCATCGTAAACTACAATACAACGTATACACTTATCACTAGAGCTCGGGAAGTGCATATTTCGAATGAATTCTATAAATGTATATGCATTTATTAAGAGTGCATATTCTCAGGTATTTTCGGATTTCTGCAAAAAATTAAAATTTTCAATATGGACAAACAGCTGTGGAACCAGGTAATAAAATAAGCGAAGTAGGTATCCCTCGGAAATACCCCATATCGGTATTAGCATAATACGACAATAGACCGTACTGAGCGATAAGCCGATTGCCGTCACGAAATCAATATGATTTTTCTCGAAAGCTTAACAAATTTTCAGAATTCGTGTTACCAAAATATCCTAATTGCAATCGTCTTTAGATTTTATAAGCGGAGGAAACTATTGACATTGAGCCAATGAAATCACACCTCCTCTAAAATTTGAAGTTTGAAAAGAATCTAGGATTTATCTCTGTCCTGTCTTTAGTTAGTTCATGAAGTTTTGTTTGCTTGAGTGTTATTAGAAGTGTGTGATAATGTCAAAACAAAGTGCTAGTAAATGAATTTTTCTGAAGAAGTGGATTAGTAATAAAAAGATTTTAAAATCATTATTATCAGTATTATTATGTCTAAGTAGTAATTATTGTTCCAATTGTCGAACATTTTTCTGGAAATATAAGCCAAATGTAAGTTAACGCTGGAATATGAGTTTCAGAAAAGGTACTGTCAGTGTCTAAAATTTATTTATTTTAAGACACTGGTGTTAAAATTATTTTTAGCGAAGGTGTAAACATGGTCTTGACACTGACTTGCATACATAATTTTGTTCGTCACAAATTATATACAATTCTAATATGCGGTGTGTTTGGTTAACGCTTTTCACAAGACCAAAATTGACAGAACAAACCACCCTTTGTTTTACATCCTGTATATAAAATTTGGTAGAGGTGAAAACCAATCAGATTAGTCTCAAACTGGCGAAGTAGTACAAGTTTATTTTATAACTTTTTTATTTCCAATTTCCAGATTGTATGTAAAAAAAGTTTCAAGTTGATCAACACTTGAGCACTGCAACTCATAAATCTCGTGCACAAAAGCCTCAAGATTCGGTTCAGCAGCTCATCAATACAAATCAAACGGAAGTTTCGGACCAACAAAATTTTAATAAAGATCTATGCAGTTTGCTGGTCGGTTGCAATATTTCAATTGCAAAATTGAATAATTCATTATTTAAAAAATTTTCAACCAAGTACTGCAAAGATGTTAAGGTTCCTTCTGCTACGACCATACGAAAAAAATATGTTGATTCCAACATGCAATTTACTGTTGAAGCGATTGAAACCTCAATTGGGAATAATCCAATATGAATATCTGTTGACGAGACGACTGGTGTTAAAGGACGGTATATTGCAAATTTGGTTATAGGAAGCTTAAACGGGACTGAGTGTAGCACCGGATATCTAGTTTCCATTGAGGAGTTGCAAAAAAATTAACAATCTAACTATTTCTAGATTTGTAAATGAATCTCTTAGTAACTTTCTTTTACCTGAGCCGATACCAGCAGAAAAAATGTTGTTATTGTTGAGTGATGCTGCGCCATATATGATCAAAGCTGGACAAAATTTGAAAATATTTTTCCACATTTAATACAAGTTACTTGTGTAGCACACGCTTTAAATAGAGGTCAGAATTTCCAATAGTCGATAGTTTTGTATCAAATATAAAAAAAAATTGTAAAAGCTCCCCTGCGAGTACAGGTGTATAAAAATCGTTTACCTAATGTGCCTTTACCACCTGAACCTGTGATAACCAGATGGGGAACGTGGATAAATTCTGTGAATTTCATAACCGATAATTTTGAGGAAATTAGAGGAGTCATTTGTAGTTTCGATGTAGATAGCTCAGATGCTATAAGAAAATGTGTGGAAGCTTAAAAAGATTTTCGGAAGATCTTATACAAAACTTTTAACATTGAATTTAAAAATGCTGACAAATTGTTTCACCACACTGTGGCATTTTCAAAGCAAGGAGTTATCAACTGTAAACGTAAACGCCGAAACCATAGATATACTTAAGAAGATCCGTTATTAAAAATGTCATTTGACATATATCCAAACCAATTTCGTGAATATTGCTGAATAAATTACAAAATTTGAAAAGCGAAACAATTTGTTGGGCCAAAGCATTGAAATTATCAATTCAGTAAATCAAAAAATTGAACACCTTGGGGAAACCAACAAAGTGTATCAAAATTTTTGCACAGTATTGAAGAAAAATGAGGGTTATCAAAAAATAGTTCAAATGAATAATATTATTAGAATGGAAAATTGAGGGTAGAACCCTCAATTATACAGTATTTTAAGTTTGCTCCCTTAACTTCATGTGAAGTAGAAAGAAGTTTTTCCGCGTACAAACAATTATTATCAGATAGACGGCACAGTTTTCCTCTAGAAAATTCATAAAAACATTTAATAATATACAGTTTTAACTGTAATAATAATTATGATGAATTAATGAATATAATGATGATTGATGATAATATTGATAATGAGTAAATAAAATAAATCTACATAGTATAAGTTATAATATGTTAAGTAGTAATAGAAAATAAGCAATAATAAGTAATAAGTAGGTACCTAGCTCTTAATAGTAATTTTAATAGATATTTCTTGTGACTTTAGCATATAATAAATGAAATACCTCCAATACAAAGATTACTGCGTTTTTTATGAATGTGTATTTAAATGCATAAAGGCATATTTTAGTGCATATTTCTACTGGTTCTTGTGTATATTTGCATGCATATTTTAGGGTTTTTTAAGATCTCATTTCGCGAGCTCTACTTATCACGTAATTACAAATGATTTTGTATCAGTTTGCCATGTACCCTCTGCAATTGTATTTAGAGCTGAAACTATGAAAATTGTTCCAATTCACAATAATTGGACATAAACAAAATTCGGGTTCGTTGATTAACTCTTACTCCTACCAGAACTTGTAGATCTGTTAAATCAAATTTTGTGTTAGTGTTACCTGTGTGAGCAATAATGTGCATCATTCAATTCTTAATTGAATATGGGCAAATCATCTTAGTTGGGGGCTCTGGCCAGCTTCTTCATATTCAGAAAGCATTCAGTAACCCTTCAGCAGATTATTCCATTGTCAGGCGTTAATTATTACATAGAGAAAACAGAAGGACATTCAGGGTAAATAAGCAAGGATCTCACTTCTGATATTATATTTTAATAAGATTGCGTACATGTTTATTATTTACAAGCAGTGCGCAACAAATCCGTTTTAGATCAAAATATCTGACAATATTCGTACCAAACAGCGTAATAAATGGTATTAATACTAGTGTATTGACCAGTGATACCAGCAGACAAGTCCGTTATCGTTGAGGAACATGTTTTTCATCGCATAACTCACTGACTTCATTGCCCCTCGTAAAGTTGATCATATCTGCCATCGAAGACCGAGTACAAGACTTTCGAGACGCACGCATCTTTTCCACGGATTCGCGGAATAGTTCCTGCAAATTCTCGCGATACACCGCAGGGTCCTTCTCGTTTCCGTGGGCATTCTCGGGACATGTCCCGATTTCCTCCCATCTTCCATAAGTGCGATGTATTTGTGCAGGCCAATCAGAGCAT
The DNA here is from genome assembly GCA_958510875.1 of Endomychus coccineus. Classification (NCBI taxonomy): domain Eukaryota; kingdom Metazoa; phylum Arthropoda; class Insecta; order Coleoptera; family Endomychidae; genus Endomychus; species Endomychus coccineus. The sequence continues at coordinate 78,464,615 of OY294070.1, forward strand.
TTTGTATAAAAGCAAGCCACCATCTCAAACCAGCATGCATTGTCAGTTTCACCCTGCCCTGGTTACTGTGCTGGCTTCGTACTGAGTTCTTCGGAACCTTCCTGCTATACCCTCTACCAAGGCTGAAGTACCTGATTGCCAAAAATTGCTACAACGTTTTCTGTGAACCCCCTACCAAGGTTAAAGCTCCAGATTGCTCTACACGCTTCAGTGCGCTCAGCTCATCGTTGTACCCCTCTCTGGCTAAAGTACCTAATAGCTGCAGCACTCCACATCAACGTCGGAGCTCTCTGCTGTCCTGCCTACGATGTCAGAGTTGCCTTCTGCGTCATCTTCGCCGGAGGTTGTGCTCCCCAAAGCACGCAATTTCACACCACCACAATGCTACGCTTGACATCGACTCATCGTCATGGACCCGCTGGCCCCAGCTGCTTCGTCGTCCCGCAAGTCCACTACTCAACGTCATGCTGTCCATAAAACCATTCCTATGTACTTGCTTGTCTTAGTTTGCTCTGATTTCAACCTACGTGAGTTGTTTTAAATTACCCAGTGAATCTCTGATTTACTACAAACATTACATATACCCCGGTATATAGCCCATTGTGCTTAACCAAGTGAATTATTCATATAGTGTTTATTTCAGCAACTCACCAAGTGTATTAATGATACATTGTTTATTTCAGCATTCAACCAAGTGGACTAATCATATTGTTTACTCCAGTTTTTAACCAAGTGTATATAATCATGTTCATTTCAGCACCTCGCATGTATTCACAGTATTTTTATTTTAGCACTTTACATTATTATTCAGTGTTTTATAACCTGCATTAATAAACAGACCCCAGTGCTTCTGTGTGTTTGTTTATGTTTATAGACAGCTAGCCGGATCAACACGAAAACTCCAAGAGGACCACCTCGACGGAGGACACAAGTTGATGTCCACTTTGGCTTCGCTCACAGCGGAGCGGTATCACCTGTTAGATAGAACGTATTTATTTTCCTGCTAAAATAAAAGTGAGAGACATTTGAGTTTGGCAAGGAGAATACATTTTCCAAATCATAACATACCACAGCTAGTTTTGTTTTCTCTCTCTTGGGGCGATTCAATCTGTATCTCTTTCAGCTTTAGCTGAATCCTCTCGGGGAATGTGAGCTTCGTATTCTGCTTGCAATTGCTGAGTGGCTGTTCCGTGACTTTGTTCTCTTCGCACCAATCGCAAAGATGTTTTGGCAAGCCTTTATTTAACTCGCCTTATTCATCTATCTATCTATTTCAATGTTCGGGTACATCTTGCAATTGTATTTGAAGCGATTGATAGAAGTATACTGCTTCGGAAGCTGAGAAGGTATGGGATTGAAGGGAGGGTTTATGAATGGTTAAGTAATTATTTATCAAATAGGAAACGGAGAGTACATGTTAATGATTATTCCTCATCATATATAATGAATCATACAGGAGTACCACAAGGTAGTGTACTTGGCCCCCTCTTATTCATTTTATATCTGAATGATATTCAATTATTTACAGATTGTGAGTTCATAAACTTACTTGCAGATGATACATTATTGGCATGTACTGGAGTAAATTTAGAAGAAACTGTCCTCAGAATGAATACAGTGTTAGCAATGGTCGAAAAATACCTGAAGATCAATAAAATGAAACTTAATGTTGGAAAAACTAAAGCAATGATAATTACTACTAAATTCAAATATAATAAAATAAATACAAACAACATAAATATAAAAATGGAAAATGAACGTATAGAAATAGTAACACCAGTGAAGTATTTGGGGTTTCAACTTGATAATTGTTTAACTCTTGACGACCACTTTGAGTATATTGAAAGAAAGATTGCAAAAAAAATATATTTTTTCTCGAGAATCGCCTGCAACTTATCAACAGATACAATAATTTTGGTATTTAAATCAATAATCCAACCCCATTTTGATTACTGTGCATCTATTTTATTCTCTTTTAATTTGAACAAAGTGCAACAAATGCAAAAACTACAAAATCGGGGAATCAGAATAATTTTAAAGTGTAACAGGTATACACCAATTTCTACCATGCTATCTGCTCTACAATGGCTCTCAGTATCCAAAGATTACTCTATTGTTCTATGGTGTTTGTTCTGTGTCGTGAGCTTTTTCACTCCACTTACTGATGTTGAAAAGATTCTTTGAGAAATAATTCAATTATGAATGATTATATATGTATATTCTTGTTTGTTTACATAAACATATGCTTACATTTTTTTGTTATTGACAAAAGTAACTCGAATAATCTATTATTCTAAGGGTAACTATAGTAATGAAACAAATCATCAAATAATTGGATTCATAACAGTGTTCATCTATAAAATATTAAATAAAATGACCCCACCTTACTTATTATCTTTAATAACTTTCAATAAAGACATTCATCACCATTTAACCAGACACAACAGTCACATTCATATAAATAGAACAAATGCAAGAAGTAGTATGTGCAGTTTATTCTTCAAAGGTTTTGTCCTATTCAATAATTTGCCTGATTCAATTAAATCTACTCCATCATTGAATGTTTTTAAGAATGAACTTTTGAAACATATCCAGGAACGATATTGAATATTTCTTTTGTCTAGTTTAAACACTTTATGTATATAAATATTGATATTTGTATTATTAGTATAAATTTAGTTTATTGTACTATATGTAAGTTAGCTAATCCTATTTCAAAAATAATAAATAAAAAAAATAAATAATAAAATAATAAATAAAAATAAATAATAATAATTTGAACCTACTTCCATTCGTCGTGAATGTTGTACGTTGTAGAGTGAACGTAGCGTACATAGTTCTTATAATTTACCACATAAGACTCACTTGATAAAGTAACTGTTTGTGGAAACCATTGTCTTGTATTAGATGAATATATTGTATCAATATCAATTTCTTCTCAAAATTACCTTTTGATTACGTTCAACTAGATTAATCATGAATAATTTTCATCAAATGAAGAGGATATGATAATACTTCTTGTTCCTCCACAAGATCACATATTCCGACTAAGAGAGATGTTTGAAAGACTAAAAAAGGTGGATTTCAAAGTACAGTTGGGTACGTCTGAATTTGTTCGTAAAGAAGTAGCATTTTTGAGTCATATCAAAAATCTCAATGGTGTAAGAGCGAACCTCAATAAAATCGTTTCTATATTGTAGGACCCAATTCTAAAAATTCCTTAAGAAGTGAATCAATTTTTAGACTTGTTAGGCTAGTTTAATAGTGGCAGTTTCATCACTTAAACAAACAAGTGATAATTTTTTCTGATCAACCCGTGGCCTATACATCACGAACTCTCAATATTTGAGAAGGAAAATATCATTAAATTGAAAAAGAATTACTTGCGATAGTGTAGCCGAACACTTCCAGGCCGTACCTTCACGGAATACGTTTCACTATTATACAGGGTGTCCTCGAACTGCGTGGCTAAAATAAAACCGAAGATCCTTTGATTCGAAAAAAATTTGATGAGCTTTTTTACTTTTGCCTCAAGTGTCTTGTTTAGCCGGTAGAGGGCTTCGAAGTTGCAAAAATAATTTTGTTTTTTCGGTATAACTTGAGAACGTGATGGAGGACTTCTACAATATTTGGCAGTTGAGTTACTGTCAATAATAGCCGTATTTGAGGGCGGAGCATAGAGCCTTAGAGACCATAGAAATGGCTCAAACTTGAGGATGTAACGGGAAAAGTGTCCAGAACTTTTTTGTGGTCGATATAATTCACTCTATATTTTTTATGTAGATAGCTTATCTACTTTGAAAACTTTTCTTACTCTTAGAAAATTTTGATTAAATCAACGGATTAGATTGAAAAAAATAATTTTCGAGTCTCTGCAATTTTGGCATACTAATTTTACTTGATTAAAACACCTTAGTTGCCTTTGCTTTTCTGATGTCATTTTGGCATTTGGAGAATTTATCCTCAAAACTGTCAGTTTTTACTTTGCTTTCCGTAAAAATTTTTATAAAATTATGGCTCAAAATTTCACTAACACTGAAACTGTTAATATCTCGGTAAAACACGAATAATAAAAACAATAGAAATGGGGAAACGATGTGATTATTTAGGAAAAACAAATGCTAAATTAAAAGAAACAACAAAACTTTTTGGGGAATCGTTAAGGCATCAATTGTTCGAAATGTTGCCCATTTTCCTGAATACACAAATTAATTCGTTTCAAGAAATTGGATTGAACTCTGGCTAGTACTTCAGGATCATTCTTCAATAAATACGCTTCATGATTAATTCGTGGCAACAATTCCTCTCGTGTGTTTACTGGAGCTGCATAAACTTTCGACTTCAAAGCGCCCCATAGAAAGAAGTCGCAGGGCGTTAAATCAGGGGAGCGGGCCGGCCAGTTCACTGGTGCATCGTGTCCTCTACCTATCCAGCGATCTGGATATTCCGCATTCAAATGTCGCCTCACAGCTAATGTGAAATGAGGAGGTGCACCATCATGGATAAACCAGGCAACGACGAATGTGTAAGGGCAAGTCTTCCAACAGTTCAAGTAGCTTTTGTTCCAAAAAGTTCTAGTAGTTCTCCCCGTTCCATCGATCGGGTATAACGGTAGGGCCAATAATAAAGTTATCCACAATTCCAACCCAAACATTGATTTTAGTTTTATTCTGAAAATATGTAACTTCCGTTTCATGAGGATTTTCATCAGCATAGAAATGTTCATTATGGAGGTTAAAAAGACCACATCTCGTGAAAGTATCTTCGTCCGTGAACAGAATTCTTCTACAAAAATTGGGGTTTGCATTTTGTCTTTGGACAATAAGCCGACAGAAATCTAGCCGATGACCTGGATCCATGGGCAATAAGTCTTGAACTGTTTTAATATGAAAGGGATACAACAGTTCTTCTTTCAGTACATTATGAACTAATGATTTTGAGGCTCCAATACAAAGTCCCAAACGTAGTGTGCTTATCCCAGGTTCAGTTTCAACCGCTTCCAGTATCGCTTCTTCGAGCTCTAACGTCCTTCTTGTCCGTCTGCGTCCAGTTTCTCTGCGATTTGCTTCAAATTTGCCAGGGTAATAATCACCTACTAACCTACTAATAATTAAAAATCACTACGAATAAAAACTAACCGTCCTGGTAAAATAGTCTTTTGAACGCGTGAAACGAAATTATTTTTGAACCGGTAGAAAGAAGGACTGAACTAATTATATAAATACATGTAACCTACTTCAAGTGACCAAATGCGGTAGAAACAGACCATAGTGCTATGCTTAACAAGAATAACAGGAATCCAATTGAAGACACAACCAATATGCTGTCGGAAATGTGTTCTGCAATTATATCTAAATTCAAACAACAATTTCTCAATATAAAAAATAAGTTGATGATTGAAATAAATTCTATCAAATCTAGAGCTAATAATCCACCACATATGAGTGAACATGTATTATACAATCAGATAGTGAAATATGGAAATACAAACTCTAATGTTATAACAACTCAGAATAAGTCACCGAATGAACACTCCCAAGGGAAACGCAACGGATAAAGTTGATTCTGAATCAGCCAATTTGATAAGTACGCTCAATATTGCTTCTAACCTGACACAGCTAGAGGACCAGGAAGAAGCTTCTACAAGCAAATATACAAAAGGTGATGAGTTCCAAGTGGCCCAAAGGAAATTTCGCCGATTACGAAGTACAACTACCCAAATCAGTGAAACAATGAGCCCAAACTGATCTAAGTACATAACCAACATCACTTCAGAACAAGATACTAATACTGATTTAGCTGTGAAGAGGTCCATGTTCTAAGGTGAGAACAGCAATACTACACTTCAAGTGGCTCAAAATTATATCTGTGGTTTTTATTATAATGCTTAAGTTTCGACATAACTGAAGAATCTTCACTTCCTTCAACCTGGCAATTGTATGGTAGAAAAACTGAAACCTAAATATGGAAATTCTAATTATATATCATTTAAAATAGGTGTGCCATATCGAATGGTGAATATTACTATTTATATCTATGGTTTCGGCGTTTACGTAGTGTAAATTCATAATACTTCAGAAGTTGGAGAATAAAACTCAAATTTTACACAAAACTTTTAACATTTAATTTAAAAATGCTGACAAATTGTTTCACCACACTGTGGCATTATCAAAGCGAGGAGTTATCAACTAAAGCTAAATCTAAAAGTATGTCCTTAAATATCAGGGATCAGAATGTGGTGCAAATTGAGGGATGGGGGTGGATAATGGTGGGAGTGTGTTTACAAAATTGTTAACAAGCGGTGAATTATATGTGTCGATTTGATCATTTAATATTACATTATTATTGTTTTTTGCGTGTTTCAAAATTTCTATGGATTCTAATATATTAAGTTTATGTCCTTTTTCCTGAATATGTAGAATATCAGGATTAAGGGTGAAATTGTGGTTATGTTCTAACAGGTGATTTGCGTAATTAGAGTCTTCTTTTTTGAGCCTGTAACTTCTCAAATGTTCATTGAACCTTACGCTGAAACTGCGTCCAGTTTGTCCTATGTACAAAGCACTACAGTCATCACATCTCAGTCTGTAAACTCCAGATTTCTTTAAGTTATCTTTTTTAGATTTCGAGTTATTAATATACGAGCATAGGTCATTTTTGTTTTAAAGGCGACGTTTTTATTCTGTTTTTTAAGGAATTGAGATATTTTTAGTGAATGTTTACCTAAATATGTTAGACATGTGAAATTTGATTTTGTGTTATTATTAATTTGCGGATAAATTATGCTTAAGGCTTTTTTATTGAGTTTATTTTGGAGTATTTTATTAATTATCTTGACATTATAACCGTTATTTTTGGCAATATCTACGATTCTGTTTAATTCTAAATGGAAATTATCTTTACTTAATGGGACATTAATTAATCTATGTATCATACAATTATATGCTGCTAGCTTATGTGATTGTGGATGTAAAGAAGTGTTGTGTATTGTGGTATCTGTGTGGGTGGGCTTGTGATAAATAGCGAAAGAAAAGTAATTATTTGTGTGTGAAATTGTCAGATCTAAAAAGTTTAAGGACTTGTTGTTTTCCATCTCTAATGTGAATTCTATATTTGGGTGTAAGTTGTTGATATAGGTGAGAAAAGAATTTATTTGACGGTTACTGCCTGTATAGCAAGCGATTACGTCGTCAACATAGCGATACCAATATACAAACATGTGCTGAAAATTGGAATTTAAAATCTTAGTTTCCAAGTAATTCATAAATATTTCTGCTAGCAACGGAGATAATGGCGAACCCATGGGGAGTCCGGTGTTCTGTTTGTAATATTTATCGTTAATTGTGAAATAATTTTGGTCTATGCAAAGTGAGATTAAACTTAATATTTCCTGTGTTATTGCCGGTAACGTATTATTGCGGATTAAAAGATCTTCAATTAGAGTGATGGTCAATTGTGTGGGAATACTTGGAAAAAGGTTCTTGACATCAAAAGATACAAGTTTGATATTTGTCTTTAGTTCTACATCTTTTATCTGAAATTCCAGGCAAATATTAAAAATTCTCTCAAAAATATCCAATATATTTTGACTGAATATGAGAAGCCTCGTTTAATGAACATGAATCCTCAACCACCTTCTCTTTATGGTTTATTAAAAATTCACAAAGACGATACTCCCATAAGACCCGTCTGTTCATATATCAATGCACCCTGTCAAAAAATAGCGAAAAAGTTAGTCAACATAATATCAACATATACAAACTTTAAACCTAAATACAGTATAAAAAACTCTTTCCAGTTAATAGAAAAAATAAAAGATGTAGAACTAAAGACAAATATCAAACTTGTATCTTTTGATGTCAAGAACCTTTTTCCAAGTATTCCCACACAATTGACCATCACTCTAATTGAAGATCTTTTAATCCGCAATAATACGTTACCGGCAATAACACAGGAAATATTAAGTTTAATCTCACTTTGCATAGACCAAAATTATTTCACAATTAACGATAAATATTACAAACAGAACACCGGACTCCCCATGGGTTCGCCATTATCTCCGTTGCTAGCAGAAACATTTATGAATTACTTGGAAACTAAGATTTTAAATTCCAATTTTCAGCACATGTTTGTATATTGGTATCGCTATGTTGACGACGTAATCGCTTGCTATACAGGCAGTAACCGTCAAATAAATTCTTTTCTCACCTATATCAACAACTTACACCCAAATATAGAATTCACATTAGAGATGGAAAACAACAAGTCCTTAAACTTTTTAGATCTGACAATTTCACACACAAATAATTACTTTTCTTTCGCTATTTATCACAAGCCCACCCACACAGATACCCCAATACACAACACTTCTTTACATCCACAATCACATAAGCTAGCAGCATATAATTGTATGATACATAGATTAATTAATGTCCCATTAAGTAAAGATAATTTCCATTTAGAATTAAACAGAATCGTAGATATTGCCAAAAATAACGGTTATAATGTCAAGATAATTAATAAAATACTCCAAAATAAACTCAATAAAAAAGCCTTAAGCATAATTTATCCGCAAATTAATAATAACACAAAATAAAATTTCACATGTCTAACATATTTAGGTAAACATTCACTAAAAATATCTCAATTCCTTAAAAAACAGAATAAAAACGTCGCCTTTAAAACAACAAATAACCTATGCTCGTATATTAATAACTCGAAATCTAAAAAAGATAACTTAAAGAAATCTGGAGTTTACAGACTGAGATGTGATGACTGTAGTGCTTTGTACATAGGACAAACTGGACGCAGTTTCAGCGTAAGGTTCAATGAACATTTGAGAAGTTACAGGCTCAAAAAAGAAGACTCTAATTACGCAAATCACCTGTTAGAACATAACCACAATTTCACCCTTAATCCTGATATTCTACATATTCAGGAAAAAGGACATAAACTTAATATATTAGAATCCATAGAAATTTTGAAACACGCAAAAAACAATAATAATGTAATATTAAATGATCAAATCGACACATATAATTCACCGCTTGTTAACAATTTTGTAAACACACTCCCACCATTATCCACCCCCATCCCTCAATTTGCACCACATTCTGATTCCTGATATTTAAGGACATACTTTTAGATTTAGCTTTAGTTGATAACTCCTCGCTTTGATAATGCCACAGTGTGGTGAAACAATTTGTCAGCATTTTTAAATTAAATGTTAAAAGTTTTGTGTAAAATTTGAGTTTTATTCTCCAACTTCTGAAGTAATATTACTATTGGCTAAATGGCATATAACATAGCAAGAAGTCGTGTGTTATATTGCTCTCGCTAATTTTCAATTTAAACATGATAAACAGTGTCAATTTTTCCTGAACTTTTGTGTGATACAACGATAGATTCTGCTTCGTCTGGGGAGTCAGTTTGTTGTTTGATTCTACATGGATTTGGGTCGCAATTTTCATCGGAACCAGAGCGAGTTTTTCCGAGCATATTTGGGTTGTTATCTTGTTTCAATTTTTTGTGAACAAAAACTTGCTAGATTTACACTCACATCTTTCCCATTTCGTCGTTCCGAGTCCAGCAACCAATAATACAGAATATTGTTTCGTTGATGGTATGCCAACGTGCAGGATATGCGAGGGTAAATGCGGGAGATATGAGGATGTCTTGAGCTGTAGCAGTTGCTGTTCCTGTTATCATATTAAATGTGTCCAAGTTTCCATATCCGATTTCGAGCAGCCAGTGTGCTCCAGGACTTCCTAACTCCCAAGCTGTTCTGCCTTGCAGTGAACCGGCAGCGGCCGTGGCAGCTACTTCAATGGAAACCGTTATTATCCAGCTGAAAAACATGGAGAACTCTTTTTCCAGCGAGATCAGTGGTTTGAAGTCGATTATCTCGCAACTTCGGTCTGATTTGTTGTCTCAATCTACTATCATCGAATCGCTGAGGACTGAAATTAGGCAGATTCGTGAAGTCAGCTCCCAGGAGGAAAGAAAGTGCGGCTCTCCCCCTATCAGTTATGCTGGCATCGTGAAAAACAAGGCTCTGCCTGCCGTTATAATCCAACCCAAAAATCGCGAGCAGTCCGTTACCCAAACCAAGGTGGATATAAAGAGTAAAGTCGACCCTGTAGTTTCTGATCTCCAACTAACCAAAGTTAAACACGTTCGCGATGGAGGTATTCTGATCAGCTGTGAAACAAAAGAGGAGAATAACAGGCTTTTATCTCTAGCGGGTGCGGGTTACTGGTGTTACTGAAGAATATTCTGAAGATACACTTCTTGACATTATTTCTAAAAACAATACATCTCTATTTCGGAATTCATCTGAATGTAAAATTATCAAGTTTAAACCAACGAGTGCAGACAAAAAGGTATATCAGTTCACGCTTCAGTCAGATAGAGTTACTTACGAGCGCGTATTAGGCGCCGGCAATCTGTTTGTTGGCTATGACAGCTGTCGTGTCTATGATGCAATTGAAATTGTTCGCTGTTTCAATTGTAATGACTTTAATCATACTTCCAAAATCTGCAGTAGGGTTGTCTCATGTCCTCGCTGTGGCGGTGAGCATGCGGTTAAGCAGTGTGTTTCCACCTTACTTAGTTGTTCTAACTGCAGTGTTTTGAATGATAAAACCATTCCTTAAGATCATGCTACTTGGGATTACAACGAATGTGCGGCTTATATAGGTGTACGAGACAAGCTCCGCAATGACATTTTAGGATTACCCTGCAGGTAGCGGTTAGTTCCGACCATGTCAGTCCCTTCTAATGTGTCCCTCCCGTCTGCCACTGTGAGCTCTTCACAAATGAACCACCAAGGTTCCGGTGTTGATTTGGTAATTTATTATCAAAATATCCGTGGCTTGCGCTCCAAAACTACTGACATATTTAATGCGTCCATACGCTGTGAGAGTGATATTATAATTCTGTCTGAGACGTGGTTGTGCGAATCCATCTCTGACAGCGAGGTACTCAATTGTAGGTATTCCGTGTTTCGCTGTGATCGCGATCCTGCATCCACGCGAGCCTCTCGAGGTGGTGGCGTACTGGTTGCAGTTGACAAAGAATACAGGTCTTCTCGCTTGAGTTTATCGGCTCTGAATTTCAATCTGTCCCCACGTACTGACATAATCATTGTTAAGATATCAGGAGAAATCCCGCATCGTTACGTCATTGCCTTGTATATTCCGCCTGCAACTTCGATTATGGAATATCGGAATGTATACAATGCGCTCGCTTCACTTCAGTACGTCTTAGATAGTTCTTCCATCATTATTGGTGATTTCAACATTGCGAAATATGCATCATATGTCGATGGATCCCCTTCCGATCTTTGGGTGTCCAATTTTGTGAATTTTATCAATTTTGTGGATTACCATCAGCATAACTTCATTCGTAATTCTAGTGATAGAATCTTAGACCTTGTTGTTACCGGCGGTAGGTGCAGTGTGGAGCGATCCTTGGAGCCCCTTGTTCCGGAGGATGATCATCATCCGGCGCTATCTGTTTTGGTCGATTTTCAATCTGGTGCAGGTATTAGGAGAGGTAGTGAGTTACCGTTTAAATCTGTCAATGTGTACAATTTTTCATTATTATACGAAAGTTTGAGGCAGGTTGACTGGACGGTGGTGGTTGAATGCGTTGATGCTGAGGATGCTTGTTCTCTCTTCTATGATTTATTATATTCATCCCTCGATAAATTCGTTCCTAGGTTTGGCTGCGTCAAGAAAAATATCTACCCTCCGTAGTATAACAACCACATAATACGGTTGATTAAAAATAAAACCTCGGCCTGGAAGAGATATAGGAGATTCAAGGATTTGTCAGCTCACAATCAGTTTTCCATGCTTAGGCGTGAACTCAAAAGGGCAACGAATTCGGCCTATAATGAGTACATTGTCTCGATTGAAAACAATTTGAAGCAGGATCCTTCGAAGCTTTGGAATTTTATTAATTCAAAGAAAGGCACACGCGGTTTTCCCGCTGAAATGGACTATGGCGATGTGAAGTTGACTACCCCGCAGGAAATTTCCAACACATTTACTCATCTCTTCAGTCAAAGCTATATAACTCAACCCACTTTAGCGAATTCAGATTCGGAGTCTCTAAGTAATGAGCATGATGTATCCTTTCTTTGTTTCTCCCAAGAGGAAGTTGAATTCGCCCTCAAAAAGATCAAAAATAAATCTACTTCAGGTCCCGATATGATTCCGGCATTTCTACTAAGAGACTGCGCACCCATTTTTTCAGTACCCCTCACTCACCTATTCAATAGGTGTCTTACTTCCAGTACTTTCCCGCTAGTATGGAAGCAGACGAAAGTCTGTCCGATCTTCAAAAGTGGTGATAGAGCAGATGTGCATAATTATAGACCTATAAGCATCTTTTCAAATTTTGCTAAGGCCTTTGAGAGTCTTATATACGATAGTGTATATTTCAAAGTTCATTCACGCCTTCTTAATATACAACACGGTTTTGTAAGGGGTCGTTCCACATCCACCAACCTGGCATCTGTCACACAATACATCGCTGAAAATATGGATTCCGGCTTCCAAGTCGATGTTATATATACCGATCTGTCCAAGGCCTTCGACAGGCTTGACCACAGACTTCTGTTAAGTAAACTTGATGGTATTGGTTTCTCTGTGGAACTCTTATCTTTCATCGCCTCATATCTCAGTGATAGGCGGCAATTTGTCGTGGTAAATGGGCAGAGATCGGTTGAATATCTTTCTTCTTCCGGAGTCCCCCAAGGATCAATTTTGGGACCACTATTTTTCAACATCTTTGTTAATGATATTTCAATAGGTCTAACTGTACTCTGTCTTTTATATGCCGATGATTTTAAAATGTTCTTCGTCATCAAATCCACATTTGATTGTTATCTACTTCAGAGAAGTCTTGATATGATGGTTGTTTGGTGTTCAGCGAACAAGCTATCTCTTAATGTTAACAAGTGTTGTGTTATGTCTTACACAAACAAGACCAACTTGATCATATTTGATTACAACGTAGACGGTACTATCCTTAAGAGACCAGCAACCTATCCTTCACTTCTCTTCTGGAGTCTGTGATGGAGGCTACTAACAGACTACTTGGGTTTATTGTGCGAAGCTGTCGTGATTTTTCAGACATTGACACGCTCAAATTGTTGTTCATAACATTTGTGCGATCGCGGCTTGAGTACGCATCTGTGGTTTGGTTCCCTGGTTATGCCGTTCATAGAGATGCCCTGGAATCTGTTCAGCGTCGCTTTCTGAAGTACCTGTCCTTCAGGACAGACGGTTTTTATCCTATCAGGGGCATTCCTAATTCTTTCCTGTTAGATAAATTCAATATGTCATCCCTTTCTCGCAGAAATAATTATGTACTCCAGGCCAGTCTGTACAAGTTGCTTAATAACCTAATTGACTGCCCCATGCTGCTGGAAAGAGTCAATTTCCTAGTTCCTCGGCTGAACTCACGGTCTGCAAATACTTCCTACCTCCAAACTCCTCGTACTAACTTACTTAAATTATCTCCATTATTTTGCATATGCCATGCCTACAACACCAATGACACTAGTACTAAATATGATATTTTTAATTCTAGCCTAAAACAGATTGCTCGCCTACTGCGATGACACAATATTCATATTTTTCCAGCTCTTTCTTTGTTTTTTCTCTTTGTTCATTTCTGTGTTAAATATTTTTGGCTATTCTTTCTTTTTGATTTTGTCTCCTCTCGGACTAGAATATAGTTTTATTTAGATTTAGTTTAGATAATAATTGTTAATTTATATATTTTTGTATGCATTGTCCTGATCTTTAATTGGGTTTATATCTGTTGATCAGAGTAAAATTAAATAAATAAATAAATAAATTATATTATCTCTTGATAACTGGCCATAAGGGGTAATAATAACTAATAGACAAATTTAATTTTCCAAAATACTTGCAAAATATAAATGAACAAACTCCACTACAAATGCAGTAGAAGTAATAAACATTTCGAAGGAAAATTAACATTGCTCTATTCCGGGTCATAAATTATCAATGAATCACCAAAACATTTAATGTTTGGGGAATAAAATGCCAAAGCTTAGAGTTGCAACTTGAATTAATAGATACATTAATTGTAACACTTACTCAACATTGGCAATCTGAAGGACAACTTCATGAAATAATTTCATATGAATATATTCTGATACCATACTTGAATCGTGATAAGAACTCACACGGTGGTGCAGCTATTTTTGTGAAAAATACAGAAACTCATTTTGAACCTTCCAACTGTGACACGTTGTCTGTTTCAAGTAAATTCAAATGTTGTCGCCTTGTATCATCCAAGTTGAACCTGTTAGTTATAGGTGTATATAGTCAATCTCCTTGTGATCTCAATATGTTCACTGACTCACCGTATGATGTTTAAATTTCCAATGGTAGTCTTGATTAGAAACTTGTAATTTTCGGTGATTCCAATTCAAATTTTTCTCTTTTCGATTCAGAATTGTTTCTAATGAACCAACCTGGATTGCACTAAGCCGTGAATCTTGCCTTGAAAATGTTTTACAAATGATAAAATTTCGATTATAAACCCAAAAATTTTACTACTAGCATTATCTGATCACTTCGCACAATACTGTGAGATTGTAATACTTGACCAAACGGCAACGACGCAAAAAACTAAATATGTACACAAAAGAAACTTTGGTAATGAGCGTATGAAAATTTATCTCAACCATTTGCAGAATGAAAGCTGACATGATGATGTCTATGCATGTACCTGTGTAGAAACAGCAAACAGAACCAACCTCACGGGGGAGGGGTTTTAGTGGGTAAAAATCGGCACACCCGGGAGCTAGGGCCCCCGAGGCGTCTATGCAAGATTTTCCCTCCCCTACGCAAAAGAAAAAATTTAACATAAATCGTTACAAGGACTTTTCGTTCCAACGATTAATAGACGGACCAACATCGCAATCAATTGGATATCGGACTTTTTATATTCATTTATTTCTAGGGATTCTAGCGAATTTAATTTATTACTTTTATTATAACTATAATGTTCCGCAAAGGTTAAATCTGATTTATTATCAATGAAACTACGCCTATGCTCTTTGGTTCGTTTTTGCAAGGTTCTTCCTATGAATAATGTATATTATAGGGCAAGACCTACATATCAGCTTGTAAACACCACAGTTGTATTCATCGTATAATTTATCTTTATTATTTTTGATGAACTTGGCCAAATGATTCTGTGTTTAATATGCTACGTGAATATCGAAATTACTAAGAAATTTTGGAATTTTAGTAGTAGATGGCCCCATATATCTGATACTAAGAATAGTTTTGTTTTATTGTAATGAACACTGAGTCGATAGCTAACTTGTAACATTTTTAGATAGGATCTGATCTATTTGTTCGGGAGAGTAATCATTATTTACCGTGATTTGTTTAATGATATTCAACTCTATCAAAATAATCGTATGTAGGTTGCTATTTTATGTTGCTAAGATGATTTCATTCTGAATTGTCTGGTCAGTATAGGCGGATTTACGAAACATTGAAGAATCAAATTTCTTATTCATTTTCTTGATGCTTAAATCTGAAAATTGAAAGAGTTTTCATCCTTCATTCCAATAGTAAACCTGATACTTGAATGGATTGTATTTATGAATTCTAGGAATGTATTCAATTGTCTAGTAGTTCCAATGGAACATGCTATGATGTCGTCAACGTATCTACTCGTATATCAAAATATGAACTTCTTCGTAAAGGAATGTATATGAATTTCAGTTTCCAAATTATCCAGAAATATTTCTACCAACAAGTGACTCAAAGGTTAGCCGTAGTCGAAAATCATTTGTAGACGAACATGTATCATTTTCAAATTGAAAACAATTCTGTTTTTAAAAAATCACAAGTGAATTGACAATTCTTTGTTTAATGCAAGGGTTGAATGATTCTTATCTAGAATATTGACTATTAAATTCGAAATGTCTGATAGGGCTTTACTAGGGAAAATGTTTTGTCGAATGAAACTAATTCAACATTATCTGGGATTACAATATTTTAGATTCTATCAATTAAATCATAATAGTTTTAGACACTATATTTCGGAGAAAATTTTATGGTAGTTATGGTGATTATAAGTTTCTCAGATAACTCAACTGATGGGGCTATTACCAATGATACTACAGGTCTGATGGTATTATTCTCTTTATGAATTTTTATAAAAGAATATAATTTAGGGGGTTGTGGTTTCATGTGGATTCCCGATGTAGTACAAATTGTGTAATGTGTAACGACTTCATCGTTACAGACTATGTTTAATTATTTTAATTATTAAATTCATTCGTGAATTATAATCACTTTGGCGCGAAGTGATTCTTTTAATTGAATTCGCACACCGGAGGTAGTTGGGAACTTTAGCTTTATGGTCCAGAATCATGGGCGCTGAATATTTAAATTGAAATTGTTCCGAGATTATATAGTTTCCGGCCAAGGAAAGGTATTTAAACTAACGGCAGAGTGTTTTCATAGTATTTAGTGTTGCAATAATTTACGGAAAGGTAGACTCTTCAAACCATCTTGAAACTTCATTGTTCATTGAGAAGGTAACAATTCAATTATGTATAAAAATTTTCGGGAAATAGGTCACATTAACACTTTGTTCTATATTTTCGTCTTTACGTACGTTTCGGTCTCACGACCATCATCAGAAAACTTATTATGTCAAAAAAGGTTCTTTTAAAATCAATTATCGCACAAAGCGTCCATATCGCACCAATTTCAATCAAAAAGGCCCACGTCGTCGAAACGAACAGAACAATTTAATGTTGGTCACTCATTTGGAATCGAGTCTGTACTGGTAGTATCTCCTGATTCTTGTTACCATTATGGTAATATAGCCTGCTCTTACGTATATTTCTCAATACTGAAATCATTTCAATTTGCATCAAGATTTATGTAACCTCCATTTGAACGCCTGTTCGTATAAAATCTGAAAACTGATGAATTTCTGTTGAATCAATTGAATTGCAACTAGTTGTGATTATTGCATAGCTTGCTTGAAAAATCCACGACGTTACTGGTTCCTAGACGGAGAGATATAAGTCATGATGTGAATGTGAGAGATTAATTGTTAATTTTTCGATTTAAAATCATACTACAACCAAAATAATACCTCTCCATTGAGAGTAGAAGTTCCAATCTTCAACTAGGATTTACAGGAAACCATTGTATAAATTTAGCTGGCCTGGATCATTGAGCAAGCATAGATTATTTTAGTGCATTACGCACATCTAAATCATCGAATGTGCTATTAATACGTATCAGAACGAACTGCCGAGGAGCAATATAATATTCATAGTGAGCTAGTGGACTTCTCTTCGGAATTTACTTTCTTGGATGAGACTTCTATTTTACCCTTCCTCCCTCAGGATTTTCGTACAAAGCTCTGGAAGGGATCATCCCTGTTCGATAGGAGAGAACAGAACCACTTTCGAAGGACACGGAAATACAGGAGATAACAATCTATTTTCCGAATATTTCAACATGATGCAAACGTAATCAGTCTTTCTTAGAACTTCGGAGAATAGATAATAATTATCCAATTCAATTTTGATCTGCGTAACCATTTGTTTTGTATAATATCATTATTTTGAATTACCTCAAAAAGATGTTCGTATTGTACTAATTTTAATGTTCAGTTTTCACATTTTTTTATTGAATTGGATATTTCATTGATTATACTTGCTTTTCTGATTGAGACAGATGGAAAATTACATTATCATTTCCATCATTATCTATTAGACTTTGTTTGTCTAAATTGTTACTGTGACTATTGATGTCGATTCCTAGTGAAGCCGAGATACCAACCATTAAATTCTAGTACCTTTTGGTTTCATCAGTAGATGTCACTAATAGTTTAATAATGAATAAATTAAGCCCTAGTGGTAACTGCTAGATAAAAAAAACAAAAAATGGTCAGTTAGCAACCACCAGAAGATATAATTCAATATAATTGATATCACGATAACGTATTCATCACTACGGGAAATTCATTATATTATTACACAATTTGGGTGATGATTGCTATACTTCGTGTACTTCGACAATATTCCACAATAATCGAAGTAATAACTTATACAGTGTTTTTTGATAAACGTGTGTTACTGATTTGAAATTCTTCAACTTCCATCCTTTGCTCCCTAATTGCTTAGAAGCTGAAACTTGAAATTAGAAGCTGAAACTTGAAATTCATCAAATCGACACCTTTCACACAGGAAATGAATGGTGAGTTATTGGCCTTTCTTCAAAATTAGTTTAAAATAATTCATTGTTCTCTAATTATTGTTCAGTCTCATTCAAGATAACTTTTCGCCCATATAAAAATGTATGTTGGCTAACTACTTCTGAATATGCGCAATCAATTCGTTTCAACGTAATTCATTATAGTTTAATTGCCAGACAATTCTTTCTATAATCGTATGATTAAGTAATAAGTCTACATTATCAATTCGACCTATCACTTATCGTATAGTTAAATTGTTCTTGATGATACTTATCTAATTATTCAATTCTTTAGTATCTCTGTTCTTATTATTTGTCCTCATTATTCACTATTTGTTTATGATAATCATTTAATTGGAAAATTAATAATTTTTTTGGGGTTCCTTCCAAAGTTTGATAAATTTGCTCATTTTCGTTATACAAGAAAATCGAGTTTATCATTTTAGCATTATTTGATAGATTTGCCTATTGAATTAGAGAGTCGTGGGTCGATATTTTGACATCTTTCGTGAGTTACAGGAGTAAGCATCCATGCATTAACTATGGGACCATAGCATTTTGTTTGGTGTGCCTGATGCTATTTTATTATCGAATTGTTGATTATTGAAGAAATCCTTGTCTTCTTCCGATGTAGTGACTATGAGTCTCGCATTACACATCTCCCGGCTGCACTCCCAACATCATGCTCCTGGAAACGTCCCTTTTTAAGCCTCTTCGATAGGCTTTTCTCATTTTCAGCAGAACCATGAGCCATATTGCTATTGTGACAATATATAGAATCACTCTAATATCAGTTGATACCTGAATTGCCTCCTGTTTGACCATGAAATTGGAATTCACTACGTCAGAATCAGTGATTTAGAACTTGATTCCCCATTTTGTGGAATTCTATCGAATTCACTACTATTTAACCATTTTTCTTGAAAACAAAATTATCCAACTAACTTCTTAGGGCCTTAGCAGGATCGCCATGTGATGTAAGGTTCGTAGGGTGGTAGAAACTTAAGACCCATTTATGATACTTCCTTGATGAACTCTATTTAACTCTCAACCTAGATTACATTTATGAATAATGTTGACTAATCCTAATATAAACAATGTATGTTACAATATGCTAACCTATCAGTTTCTATAATCAAAGTTATTATTTAATCAATCAAAAGAATGTCAGGTGTACTGTACAGGCTGTTTCATATTATATTGCACCACATGGTGTACGTAAGTTCCTACACAAGACCATTCCAAAGATGGGTACATTCCTACAGAGCAGCAGGGGTCGCGTAACCTATTGGCAGGTCGGTATAAAGTGTTCGCACAAGCCAATTTCAGAATATAATTATCTCTGCACGTTAGTGTCGTTGTAATTATCAGTGTGCAATAAGGAAGTATCCTATATGGTGAGTGAGAAAGAAGAGCAGTTGCTAATAGTGAATAACTTTAAATTTTTTTAAACAATTAATTTACCGCTGTAGAGCCAAAGTGTACACTGTCCGACAAAGTTTAAGAGTGGTAAACAATGAAAAATCATATTTGAACCACAACAATGAAGGAGGTAGCACCTTAAATCGTCAAGATAAAAGTAATATTGCCAAAAGGAAAGCTGTAGAATCATTCACAGAAAGGTCTTCTGAAATTATTGATGCTAAGCTGGCCAAACATTGGTATGACATGAAGCGAATTTAACTTCAATAGATCGTAATAGAATAAAAAAATATATGGTGAACGCAAAACTGTTTTTTTATAGGACTCTCTGCTCATCTACGATCAACACATATAGAAACTCTACACAGAATGAAAAATGGTACATATATTCCCATCAATATTCTCATTTCTTCCAAACAAGAGCACCGACACGTATGTCATCTTATTAAGAATATATTCAGACGCGGGAATACAACCGAAAAAAATCATCGATTTTGAATGAAATGTCCATGCTATATCGGTAGTTTTTTCTGAGGCAGGAGTCAGAGGTTGCAATTTTCATTTGACAAAAGCCTGGTACCGGAACTTTGGAAATGGAAACTTGCGAATACATTTAATAGTGGCAAATGTGACATCGGAAAATGGCTGATCCATGTGTTTGGATTGCCATTTTTTCAATCCAGAAGAAATTGGTACATGCGTTGTGAATTTTTCCATGGTAATGAAACCACAAAGTGGAGCAGTAGACACTCAGCTATTATTTTGTGGAAAATTACATAGGAGAGGACAGCAGATTTACACCAATTCTTTGGTATGCTTCCGCCGACTTATATATCAGATGAGGAAACCACTTTTATCCTAGACTGTCTCTGATGATTTCTCAAATCATTTTTTACATTTTGTATATTTTATATTTCCTATATTTCATATTGAATCCAAATTTTTATCAGTCCACACAACAAACTATTCTGCCCGATTTTAAAACTATTACTCATTCAACTTCATTCATTTAACTGAAGTTCAAAGAGAATTTTATGACAGAGCTGCCTTTCCTCGAGTGATCGGTATTGTTCATGGCACTCATATCAAAATTCAGTGAACAGGTAAATGACTCTGTTTCCCCCTTTCTATAAGTACTATGTAGGTAGTATGATGAAAAGTAGATTTGATGATTATTACACTATAGTATAACATGAAGAAATACTGTACAAACATTAAAAGAAAATTATTTCTGTTAACCCAAAATTTACATAATTAATTTGTAGGAGGTGATGCTGAAGTGTATTGGAATAGAAAAGGATATTTTTCTATGAATACTCAAGTTATATTTGATGCCTCTCTAAGATTTTTGAATGTTGTTGGGAGGTTCCGTCCATGATAATACAATTTTGATTATTGCAGAATTCGCCGCTAATTTGAGTAAGGATCTTTACCAAATTGTGTGCTATTAGGTAAATACTTCATTTTGTAATGAGAATCTCACATTAAATAAGACCGTACGATTTTGTATACATTAAAAAATACTTTGTCGTACAACTTTATATGAAACTCATAGTTTGCTTTTGATAACAAAAATAAGAGGATATCCATACAATTAGGCCTGGTTCATTTTTTTAATATGACACTCTCAGCTGATGGGTAAGCACAAATTATACAACGCATCTACCTGATTTTGTCATATCCATGAATTGTTTTGCAAAACTACACATTTGTTTATTTTATTTTAAGTGAAAGTGGATATGAGGTACGAAATTACTTTCTGACACCATTGGCGTTTCTGCTCTGTTTCTCTAGAAACAGAGCAGAAACACTATACAACGAGTTACTTATTCCGACGAGAAACATAGTAGGAAGGTCAATAGGAATATGGAAACGAAGATTTTCTGTGCTAGCTTATGAATTGAGAGTGGAAATAGGAGCAGGCTCCAGCTATAATTTCCGGCAGAGCAGTATTACACAACATAACAAAAGATATGCATGAACCAAATCCCCCTCAGCCATTCGATATTGATGTAGAAGAACTGAATTACCACATCAATATGGGTGAAATGCAAGACCTCCCTGTACAAGGTGTAGAGAATGAAGATTATCAATACCTAACGATTAACGAATATTTTGTGAATTTATAGTTCACAATGATTTTAGGAACACTTACCTTTTTTGAATACGATTTTATTCATGTAGTTTTATTTAATAACAGTAATGGTTTCTTCTTATCAACAATTTCAATTATTATTTGTTCTATATTTATAATTTTTAGTGTTACCATTTGTAACGTGTAAATTCCACTTAACGGCTTAGAAATGGCCGCTGTAGTACAATCGGTTAACTCCTGTGACTTCAGCTATGCTGGACCGTATATTCTAAGGGTCATGGTTGTTCGGTGTCAGATCCGTAGTTACCGCTCCTATTTCGAGGTTGTTCTGTGAGACAACGGGACGCCGGAAAGGAAGAGAAAATGGCGTTACTTCTGGTGAATTCGTTCAAGTGAGAAGTCGCTTTGCTAGGTTATTTCAACAGGGAGGTGATACCAAGCTTGTGTTTGGAACCAGATTCTGGGAATATTCTTCCGTTGGAAACAAAAACATCAATTACTAATTTGGATTGGAATAATTGGAATTAATTGAGTAATAAATGTAACTTAGGGGATTTGAACTTGGTTTCAACGTGACTGGTTGTGAACGGAAGTGAAGTTTGTCCTATTGGAAGGAAAATCCTATCATGATAGAGGTAAATATCTTTGTAATCCCATTTGATTTATTCATTGACTTCAGGAATTAATTTGCCTTCATAGGTGGTATCTGACAGAACATAGGCTAGTCCTAATCTGTTCAACAATTGTTATGTATTTTGTTCATGTCTGTCTTCTGACGACAATAGAACAATAGAGGTTTGAACATATCCTGATTTCAGGGTTCCTTTTTTCATCTATGTTGTGGAAAATCCAACAAGAAGTGTATTGAGGTTGGTTTGAGTCTGCTGTGGGAAAGATTATTTAGTAGTCGCTGATTTACTTGTGATGTACAATCGTGGAAACGATATTACAATTGTGGCAGGGACCCCTAGATGAAGTAAAAGTGTTAATCCATAACCAAGCAAGTACAACATCCTGCTCTCACCAGGTCAGGCTACCGATTGTGGTTTTATGTAACAATTTAAATAATCATTGAGTATTGCATATTGTGTAAATTCAACTGTTCACTTGTTTTAATGATTCAAGTAATTAACTTCATCCATATTTTCAATTCATTCGCTTCATATCTCATTAATATGAATTCTTTCATAAACTGTATCAGTATTAGTATTTCAAAGTAAATTTCATTCTGGGTACAGGTCTTTCATTTTTTTTCTTTCAGGGTGATTTAACCTGGGGACTTGAGTATTTGTACCCCTAGTTATATACGTAATTCATTGGTTGGTTTAAATACTCTGGCGCCCGAATTCTTAACATCTAAAATTTTAACTCACGACCCTCTTCACTGTAGCTGTCGGCAACCAAGCTTTTAGTTTATCCTTAAGTAAGAGTAAATTGTAACCCTTACACATTATATTGTAATTTTTTTTAGTTTTATTTGTGTATTAGGGATATCTATTTCCGAATAAAGATGTTACTATCCAAGCTGTTTTTGTTTTTTTTTGTTGTAATGGCTTTGTTAGAAATAATGGATGTATTTGACACTGTATGTGTCCTCTGATACATACCTTTCTTTTGTGTAAATTTACAGTATGACACTTGAGTGTTATGTAAAACTCATGGTTTAGAATCAATGGAAACAATTTCATTGAAGAAGGTATGTGTTAAAATAAATATTTTTCAATATGCCAAAATAAGCTTTTATTTAAAAAAAAAATACGTAACAATACAAGTACATTATTTTATATTATAGATAATCAGACCTCGTAATTCTTTCCAACTTCTCTCTTTCAATCTCAAGTTGAATGTCTAAAAGCAGCATTTCCTTCCTATGCTCAGTAACATTTCTTGAACTGTTTGATCCAACTCTTTCTTCGTATAGGCAACTGTTTCTAGGCGACAATCCAATAGTTTCTCATACTTTGCAGCTATATCTGGAGGAGTTAGTGATTTTACAGCTACTTCGAGAACTGTTTTCGGGGGTTTCCTCAATTGTTGAAGGAATTAAGTTGAAATAGATTAAAAAAACTTCAAATAATCAATTTTCTAGATCAACCAGGTATATTTTTCTCTTGAGAATGGGATAAGACTTTCGAAATTCTCCTTTCCAACGGAGAACTAACCTTTTCTAATGAATCTGAAGGTGTATATGATGCCCATGTCTTTCTATATTTTGATCTAAAATCATACGATCAATAGATAAAACTCAAATATTCAACTGTTGGTTCATTGCTGTAATTTTTATTCATAATTGGATATATTTCATTTTTGACTGAATGAGATTTTCAAAAATTAATATTATGAAATATTGTTACATTATTCACCTTCTCCTGTGACGTTGCTGTACTTGTTGAAGATTATGTTCTTTGTAATTCAGGAGTATTCACAAGCTCCACTTCCATATGCTATGAAATAAAATGACCTAAGTTTGATTTCAAAACTAATTATGAATGATACTGGCATTTTGCACTTCAGTGCTTCACCAGCACAATAATATATTTGAAAATTTCTATGATAACAGAATTGTAATTTCTATATTAATTTACATAACTTGATGAATTTGAATCGCTTGATTGGTCAAATACAAGTTCTATTGCATTGTTTATTACATTCGTTATCCTATCAGCCCAATTCTGAACTTTACATTCGCTCAACATCACCTACAAATAGTGGAACCATCCCACATGCAGTCTTCTCATGTATGATCGATAGCAGCAAATCATCAGTTGGATGCTCATTTTCTTCTGAAAGTGGAAGGCCACCATCAGTGCCTCTAATATGCATTTTTATATTGGCACATCTCTTCCGCAATTCCTTTTTTTTGTTTTCGTAAATCTGTTTCAAGACTTCAGTTGATCTCTACATTTCCCGAAGATGAAGAATTAAATTCCCTTGATACTTTCTCCCACGTATTAATTTCATTTTTATCGGTAACATATCGGTTTTTTTTATTCTCTAATATAAGTTTATATTTTGCAGCAAGTATAAACAAACATGTTCTTCATTTATCGTGAAATTGCATGAGCGATTTCTTGACATCATCTCATATACGCTTTATACCTGTGAAAAATCCGATATGAGGAAAATTGTTGAAAATTAGGTTGGAGTAAGCCGTGTGATATAGTCACATGTACCAACTTATATAAAAATAACCAGAACTGTGATTTTATATTAATCTGGTTTAGTTGAACGACGGTGCAAGCCAAACAGATAATCTTAGAGTTAATAGGTTAATCATGGTTTTCTCAACAGACACTTGACTCTAATACGGTTCAAGTAGCCCTTAGATCATAATAAATAAGTAAACAAGATAGAACTTGAGAAATATAAGATAGAATGATTCTCTTGTAGAATATAAAGTAAACTTGGATTCTAGAGCTAAGATTCAATCGATCAGATTATATGGGAAACTGAAATTTCTTCCTGGTGAACATTATTATAAACCGCAGTAGGCATACATCAAATAACATAAATATTTAAGTGTTATTCTCAATGAGATAATCGATGAGAGGGAATATAAAATTGCTTCACTTTGATATTGCTGCTTGAAAGTCATTACATTCATAGATGTTCACATATTCAATAATAAACAATTGAATAATTATTTTCGAGGATGAATATTTGATTTGGTCCATTCAAATACAGAAATAACTTCAAATAATTTCGAAATTGTGCCTTTCATCTTTTACGATTTGATATAGATATGAAATATTATGTGGGTATCTAAAACCTAGTCGAAGCTTAATACTATTTATTTTTATTAATGTATTTCTAGTTCGAAGTAGTATTGACCACGCTATTCTCATTCATGAAGATTTTTTCTGGCATCCGTGTCGTAAATAACTTTTCGAATATACCGATATTGAGAGAGGGACGGCTTAGCTGAAAAATGTAAATACAGAAAACAACACCCTGTTTCCCGTTTCAAATTCATTTCCATATTCAAGAAGAAGAGCACAAAAAACTGAATTAATGATGAACTTTTTTTATATATAGGTCGGTAAGTAGTGTCAGGTTCCTAAATCGTGAGCCCTAACTATTCTCATTGAACTCATAATGACTGCCTTCTGCATCCGGTATATCAAGATATATGCCGAGTTCTTACAGTCCGGAATAATCTCCAAGATCGAAAGTAGCGAAAACCGAATTCCGCCCAAAACACCGATGATCAGAACCACTAAAACGACCCTGTGGCCTGAGTATAGCGTGCGGAGCTCGAACGAAAAATCTTGATGTTTTGTCCATTTTTCCTCCCCTTTCAAGAATATATTCTTGTCTGTCGGAGCAGAGAGTTCGATGACATACATAATCTTGCTTAGTTTATCGAGGAGGATATCAGTCCTTTCTACTTTTATGAACCTGATGGTCGGAAACGGGTTATTTCAGTAGATCTGGCATTTTCCGTTTCCGACGCGGACTAAATATCTAGTGGCATGTAAGGCAGCACCGGCTATTCCGTATGACTGCCTTAGATGGTAGTACAGATGGTGTACGCCGAGGCCAGCAGGTGGAAAATCGTCTCGAGCGCTTTTCGACAGGCCCTGCAGCTGACATCAGAAACCTCCACACCAATCGTTGCGGCGATAGTAAATATTCTCAAATCACGATGAGAATTTGATGAAGGTTTTTCTCCCCAGAGGCATACAGTTCCAGATCTGATCTGATGCCTCAGGTCGTACGGTGGTTCAGAGTAATATCCACGAGTCCGTCTTAACCCATGTTCAATTATCCTTAAAAAAATGTTTTATGTTGTTCAAGTGTAGGAGCATGGATTAGTACATCATCAATATGACTTGCCTCCTCTGAACTTTTCAAATTTCATTGAGAAGACAAAAAAAATATTCAGGAGCGTATGTGATCACAAAAGGCAAGCCCTTTTAAATTGATGAAACCTTCAATTTGAATCCAATTTGAAAAATAATTTAATGCTGAAATTCCAGCCACTTTTCTTATAGGAAAATGTGCTCTAAAAACTGATTTGCTTAATTGGGTATAATCGACACAGAGCCTTATTTCATTATTTTTTTGAACCACCACAATAGAATCTACCCAATCTGGGCAAACATCTTATTATGGAGGACGATTTGTGCCGAAATTTTCCTGAAAACACTGAAAAACGAGATGAAGATGGATGAGCCTCTGAAGCAGAGGTACATGTGCATCTCATTGTCATCAATGATATTCAATTTTTTATAACAAATAAAAACTGAACAAAATAATGACCCAATATTAACCAAAATGAAACACTGCACCAACGAAGAGTAGCCAAATAAAAGTAAATTACCAAATGAGTTGCAACCTTACTTCCAATATCGCTTCAATTTTCTACTTCTGAAGGGATTTTATTAAGAATATTGAGAATGATGGTAGACAAATTTCCAGATAGGCCTTTGGCAGAAGTTGCCTTAGAGCTTTATAAATGCAACACGCTATCTAATAATAACCGATTATCATTCAAGATTTCTTGAAATTTTCAAACTGTCGAAAATGACGGATAGTTAATATTGAAAAGGTAGCAGTCGTTTTTCCCCAGTACGGTATTTATGAAGTAATGCGATCTGACAATGGACCGCAATTTAGAGCAGAATTTCAAAATTTTGCTAATGAGGATGATTTTTAAATAATAGCAATCAGGCCAATTTTTCCTCCATCGAATGGTTGTATTGAAGGTGGCGGAAAATCAATTGAAGAAAAAGGATGATATTTATCAATCCTTATCATACTAGGGAACTACCCCCTTAGAAAATGGGTTTTCATTAGCAGATCCATTGTATGGTAGAAGACATAGGTCTCTTATTCCTATGTTGCCAAGTCAATTATATAAACGTGTAGATTTCAGTTCTATAGAGAAAAATGTGGTAGATCCAACGATACCAGGCAACGTGCTAAAATCCGTCAGATTCAAAAATAGGAGATTATGTTCAATTCAGGTGATTTACATCGACGTGACAGGTGGCATAATACCTGTACCCTATCATCAATAACCAAATCAATTTCCTTCGACACTAGCCTCCATCTTCTGAACAACAAAGTGACAATGTTCCTGAGAGTAACAATCTCGCTGGAAGAAGTCTTATCGGTATTGCCGAAAGTATTGGAATCCGAAACTTACGTTGATTCGTCTGTACCGCCAGAGTTGCCAAAATCCGAAATTATTGGCACTCCCAGACCTAAAAGAATTGTTAAAAACTCTCTTATCACGAAGATTTTGTTATGCAAGTCAGTATTTCCAACAAAATATTTCATCAAGCTTGAAGAGGGGGTGTTGTGTCAGTTGGCTATCTGTGTTGCATTTGCCAACTCTGACCTGAAATGCTTATTAGTTTTATTGTAAGAACCTCCTACGTAACAGCAAGATTTTGTTCGAGGCCTGAATCATTTACAAATTAGAAGATCACGAATCGCTTCGAGTGTTAAATCTCATTTCGTCGTCAAATGATAACATTACGTACATTCTGTTAACGTACTGCTAGAGTGTCGATATCCAAAAAACAACGTAAAAATTATCAATGAATAAATCGAAATACGATATGTCTTAGCCAGGATCAGCATTTGAGAGGTCAGAATGGAAGCTCAAAAATTAATATTTCATTTCGAAGTCAAGTCAGGGCTTCCTCCCAAACAGTTTTCTTCCTGAGTATAGTCTCCCCAGTGATGCTGTGTATGCTGCGTCAGTTAAAACCTTATGATAATTTGAATATATCTACTGAAAAGTTATGTTTTTTAACCAGTGATTAGTGGTTTGTAACTGATATACAAAAACTAATTGTTAATCATCATTGTGGTCCGATTTATTGATAACTGGTTGTTGTTAAATGTATTAATTTTTTCAGAATCACTACTTTAGACAATGTATGTTTTCGTAATTGAGTCTAAATAGAAATTTTACCTCGGCCTTACCATCCAGTATTGGATTATAATAATGTTATGAGTAATGGGACATGCAGTGAGAAAACAACTGAACTCAAATTCTCGATAGTACCAGCATTTAATTTGAATTATGACGTCATAATAGAATGCAATTTATCCAACGAACGATCAGCTGCTATAGACGATTTGATGTTACGCAAATTATTAACATATAAATGCTCAATATGTTATGGAGATTGAAAATTCTGATTCTCTCGAAAAATGTTCAAGCAAGTTGTCAATGAGTCTAGTTGGGTATTTCAGACATTTTTCCCTAACTTGACTTGCCATATACTATGTCTCATTTATTTAACAGGAGTGGCCTAGCGTATTGTCGAAAATCAAGCTAGTGCAAAATATAACGATTGAGAAGAACATCTAGGGAGCATGATTCTCCAATTTAAACTTTTAGAAATCACAATGCTCCATTGTAAACTTGTGGCAGGCACGGTTTCCCAAAGGAAGCCTTTGGGAGACATAAAACTTCAATTTAAACCTTTCCGAGGTATGAGCTTGAGTCTTTCCTATGATCCATCGTAATTCTTATGATTTGTTTACCAGGACATGCTTGAGTCGTTCATGAAGTGTGATAAGGTTTCTTTCTGTCTTCAGAATGATTAGCATTATGAGTTCAAGACTTTCTTGACATTCAAATTAAGGAATATTGAAATTATCAATTAGAGATCAATAGAGGGTATTCCGAGAGCGTACCACCAGTCAGTTTGGCCGTATTAGAGCTGAATTTGAGACTTGAGATTGACTGAACCATCCTAAATATATACTTCAGGTAGTATTTCCATCGTGTCATGTATGTAAAATTTTAACTGAAATGACCACTCGTAAATACATTCTTATACAATATCTTCATAGTGTCATAGTGAGTAAAATTTTAATTGAGTATGACTCATCGTAAATGTGTGTTGATTGCAGTATGTCCATCTTCTCATTCGGTTGATCTTCAACTATAAGTGGCTCATCATAAATACTTAATATTTGCAGTATTTCCATCGTGCCATCCTGAACATATTTTATTAACATGATCCATATCTCAATCGCAATTGGTGTGCGTCCAGGTTAATTGATGCTGATTTGTAAGCTTTGTTGAAGCATTCGATTGGTTTGACTGTTACTGGAATGGTTTAAACAATCAAGGGGGAAATCTGTTTTTTTCAGCTGGAAGCAACAGACAGTCCTGAACAAATCAATTTCTAAACCAGCATGTTTCATTGTTATCTTTTTGCCTTTATTTGAAGGAGTTTTGGTTTGACAATTTTCTGAAAAATCATTTATATCCGATCTTGTTTCATCAAATTGCACGATTTGCTGCTCTATATTATTTAATAGCCATCAAATATTCATGACGGCATCCCCGTTTGTTTTTTATCAATCGGGTTATATTTAGAAATTGTTGGTCAGTCTATTTTTTAGGGAAACCAGCTTGGGGACAGATAGATCTTCACATATTTTATAAATTGTCGTTAATAAATCCACATCATTCTCGTCAATACTTCTAAATGTGCCAAAGCCATATCGCTTTTTTCTAGAAATAATAGATTTTAGTACTATATCCTTTAACGAAGATGAAGAAGTACTTGTTGAAGCAGAAGTTTTGGCTAAAGCATCACTTGAATTAAAATCTCGTTTCACAAACATTCCTAGTTATTCAGTTAGCATCTGTCTTCTGAAAGTGACACAGCAAGTAGTCATTGTCAGCTGAGTCAAAAACGCCACATCTAACACTAGTAGATACAACAAAAAAAATTCGTCGGAAAGCCAATAAGACCTAAAAA